>VDFB02386236.1:0-56344 GCA_007258455.2 Sequoia sempervirens | reverse complement strand
TGAGGATTCTAATGATGCAAATGGGTATGTGGATAGATGCAATATGAAGGCTCAAATGCTGCAACAATAGTGGATGGAAGGCTTGGATGCTTGAAAGTTGCTAAGTGCAGGTGAGTGCTTGATTGCTAGATTGTGTGTGTTGAAAATGAAGACATTTTTCACCATTTTTAGGGGAAGTGCCTCTAAAGGACTAAGTGGTCAAGATTAAGTAAAGGTGGATGAGATCAAGGGCTAGGGTGAGTTGAGAACTCACAAGCCCTCACAAGGTGACATGTGGCAAATGATGTGGGAAGGGAAGGGTGATGTGGAAGTGACATGGAGGTACTAGGTTGTACCTTGGGAAGGGACATGATCTCCTCATAAATGAGGTCCTTGTCGACATGTGAATTGAGAGGACATGTGAGGAATTAAAAATTCCTCACAAATCATGGGAGAAGGAATTTAAAATTCCTTAAAATGCCTTGAATAAATAAATGTGATGTAAAAACTCACATGGGGAAGAGGTGCCTTCTCCAAAAGGAGAAAATATTTAATATGGTTGACTTAGGACATATTCCATAAATGGCATGAAGATTAGGTTGGGTTAATCAGGTGATTACGGTTGTGCAAATGTTGGGTTAGGCAGGCTAATGAAAGATTAAG
Source organism: Sequoia sempervirens (assembly GCA_007258455.2). NCBI lineage: Eukaryota > Viridiplantae > Streptophyta > Pinopsida > Cupressales > Cupressaceae > Sequoia > Sequoia sempervirens. Next base: position 55,702 of record VDFB02386236.1, on the reverse strand, counting down.
GGCAAGTGAGAGATTATGGAGGATGTGATCTTAATGATGATTAGGAGTGTGCACATCCTAATCACAGATTAATTAAATTAATCTGGATTAGAGAGGATTATGGAGGATGTGACACGAGGAGAGAGAAAATGATGAATTAATAATTGGTTTAATTCATTTAGGCTAAAGTGACCAAATTAAATAAATTGGGATACTTATTTAACTTGGAGATGAAAGGGGTAAGGTATTTAATTGATTTATTAAATACCTTAGGGGACATTAGGATATAGGGAAATATTAATCAAATAATGAATTATTTAATTAATATGAACCAGGGAAGCAGGACGAAGGAATGCAAGGGTGAGTTTGACCATATGGGAGTGGTGCAAATTCAGGTGTCTACACATAACATGTGCATGCATGTGCATGTGAGAGGTGTTGGATAATGAGTAATTATACCTGGGAAATATTAGTAGGTGAGTTGTGTGGCTTTTCTGTTGAGACTTCTCATGTATTGCTTGTATTTGTGTTTAGGTGGAAAATAGAATTCACCAAAATGAATCAACAAGATGATGAACCACTAAGTTTTTCCACACAAAACAAATGCAATCATGAGATCCAAAAGATGCAAATAACAATAAAAAATGATAGCTAACTATTGTAGAAAATATGAGGGAAGTTTTTAGAGCTCAAAGAGGTATGTACCTTGCTACAAGAAGCCTATTTTTAGGGCACAAAGGACTCATTCACCTTTCGTGGTGAATGGTCCTTGCTAGGATTTCTGAAACCGAGATCTGGTTATTTTCCTTGGTATCTGCACTCTTGAATTCCTAGTTGTTAGCTCATGAAAACTTATACTTAATTTTGTAGCTTCAATTTTTCGCTCTTGCATTTTAAATGACAACTTTTGCAACTTGAAAACTTTGACAATTTTTCTCTAAACTTTCTCTCCACTTGATCTTCAACTTGTTAATCTACAAACACACATTCAAGGAGAGAAAAACTTGTTGATTATTAGTGAATAGGGGTTTTCCTAAGTCAAACCCCTTGTAGGTAATTAAACAAAGTGATGAAATAAGGAAATTGAAGCATGAAACATGAAATGATGCAATGTAGATACCTTGGATGTTGTCTTGTAATGAAAATTTGCAATCTAACATATACTGGCCATGAAAAATGTAGATCTTGATCCTTTAATATGGTGTGAAACAATACTTGCAAGTAGATCTTCAATGCTACACTCACAATCTTAGCTCAACAACATGCATGAATGCACTAAACGCTTGACATGATGATATGATCTAGAATTACTGCAATAAACACTTGATAATATACCTTGAAATTCCTTTGAAAATGCTCTTGAAGTTCTCTACAATGCTCTCTTGAAATTTCTAGAATGCTTCATAAACTTGCTAGGTGGAACAAGGTGAATTAACCCCTTATTTATACTAAATTAGGAGATTAACCCCGAAATTCAAACCATTCAAGCCAACACTAGATATGGAAATAAAAATTATTAGATTCCTGCCACAATAAAATTCAAAAAGGGGATCCTCATTAAGGGAGGACCCATTCGCCACCTAGGGCGAATGGGTTCTGGCTCAATTTTTTGGGACCTAACTTCGAGGGATGGAAAGATCACTAAAAACCCATTTAGAATCAAATGATAAAGGGGGGTTCTATAGAGGGAGGACCCATTTTCCACCTAGGGTAAATGGGTCCTAGCACCAACTTCTAGGACCCTAATTTTTCCCAATTCATTGTTATGAAATTTGAATTGTGGGTGTCAGGATAGATCCTTGAGAGGTGTCGTAAATGAGGCTTAAATTTGAATTAAAGGGGCTAATTAACTCCAATTAACCACAATTAATTAAAAGGACCCAAGATAAATTTGAAAGTGTTTTAAAACACTTTACAACACCTAAATAGGGTACACATTAGGTACATTTCATTAAAACGAATCCATTAGGCTTAATTCATTAAATAAACCTTACAAAAGTGTGAAAATGTGTTACAACACTTTTGAAAAAGATAATTTAAGGTAAATTTTAACTAAATAAGGACCCTAGAATGATGTGAATGTGTACAAAACATTACAACACTATTCCAAGATACAATTATTTCAAATTTATGTCAATTATCCAAATTAAGTGTTAAAAAGGATTACTTTTTTTGACACTACATTTTGCCCCCACTTTAGTGAGAGCTTTCCCCCCATGAAAAACTCACACTAAAGTAGACATTCAAGAAGCTTAAGTATGTAGCAAGAAAAATAAAAGGATCAAGCACAACCACTCCAATGTGATGTGGAATAGGGTTATTTTTCCAAGAAAAAGGATCAAGCTTCAATGGTCCAAAGCGATGTGGAACACATCTAGGCTATTTTTCCATAACATATGTTGCTCACTTTGGGGTAGTGGAACCTCATTTTTTCCACTAGGTGAGTTATCCCAATGAAGTGGAAAATGAGAGAATCATATTAGCCTCCCATACCATACTGAAGTTATCCTCCTGACAACATCAATAAGGCACCATAATGTAATGATTTTGTAAATGCTTTTATAATGTAAAATTTTGTTAAAGGGGATTTTTCTTTGTACATGTAAAGGTATTCTTCTTAGGGAGAATTGTTCCTAATGTCTCCAAGAGAGGACAAGTCAAGGTGTCATATCGTCACTCATGGGATTCCTCATTCGCATCATGCCATGAAGGTAGATCATACACTCTTGGACGCCATCAAACCCAATGACACCACCAAGAAGATGACACATCAAAAGAAAAAATAAGAATCACACCATGAAATTTTGTCAAAAGATGTCATCGATGTATGCCCCCACTTTAAAGTGGTTGCTACACCATTACTGTGAGCAACTGCTTTGAAGTAGCCAAATGTTTTAACTAAGACATGAGAGCTTTCCTCGAAAATCCCTATGCCAAGTCATATTTTTATGATATAAGTTGCATCATGAAATAGGAAGGGTTGCCCCCACAAATACAAAAGGGATCTATGGATTTAGGGTTAGTATGTTTGTGCTACAATGTTGTCATAGAGAATGGAATTGTCATCATTCCCCAAATACTCATAGAATTGGAAGAATGACACAAAGAGAGTGAAAACAAAGGAAAAACATTTTGGGTCAACATGGAAGAGACCTAAATATCTCTGCCTTGTGTCATCCCCAAAAGGAAAACACAAGACAAATGAAAAAGATAAAGAAAAATATTTTGGGTCAACATGGAAGAGACATGAATGTCTCAACACCTTGCATCATCCCCAAAAGGAAAAAAAAAGACAAAAGAAAAATTATTACGACATATCAAAGAATGAAAGATACATATAGAGGAATTCACAAAGAGAGAGAAGTACATCAAATGTGTTGGTGTAAATAAAGTCTTGTACCTAGTTAATTCATTACTAGGGGACTTATTTACACATGTTAAGTTTACTTGGTCATAGGAAGGAATCTTTCTAGAAGATGTTAGTTTTCATTAGTTGTTATCTTATCTTTTAAAAACTACACGTGAACCTAGGTAAGTGTGATTAGTTGTATCATGTCATATGATTAGACACTTGTCATAATCCTATGAAATCTTGCATCTCACCTTGGCTATATAACCAAGGGGTCTCTCTCATTGTAAAATGATCTCATATCATTTGACATTGAATATAGTTTATTCTTGTCATCTCTCTCTTTTGTGCTTTCCATTTGGTCTCAAGATCTTGGCATCCATAGCCACTTCTAACATGGTATCAAAGCTATATCTTAGTTATAACATGGTATCAGAGTGGGTTGGGTGCCATTGGAGAGTCTTTTTCTGAAGATAGATACCAGATTTGGGTGTGTTCCATTTTTGGCTCTTTATTGTAGGTTCATATCGGAGCTTGTTGGTGCAAATATAAGCTCACCATTGCATCCTAAAGGTTTGAGAAAGTTGATGTTTCCTTTTGTTTCATCCAAATCAGACATTCAAGGCCAAATCTATGAGGGTTTGAAGCTAAAGAGTGGTTGCCAGATCCATAAGGTAGCTACAATTTTGGAGCATTCTAGGTTAAATCTGACCCTGCCTTCATGTCTAGAAGGGCCAAAAACCTTAAGATCGACTAACAAATTGTCCAAATCGGAGCAGTTGTCCAGTGAGGAATTTTTTTTTTTCCCAAGGAGCCATACAGCCCCCTAAGTCATCATAAATGTGATGGTACGATTTCAAAAAATAAAATATTTTATTTGTTTTCAAATATTTTCTGAAAAATTTTGTATAAAAAAATTGTATCGTTGAAATATATTTTGAAAAGTTTTCATTGAAAATTTTTTATTGAAAAATAATTAAAAAAAAATTATGCAGACTTTGGCCATGGTACATAGTACCGTAGAAGGTACTGTACATAGGCCCATACCCATAGGAACTGACTGCCACACGGTGCTTCCAATCGCCCATGCGGCTAGCATCCCGCGGCCCCACTTTCTCCTCCATTGGTGGCCGACAAGGTCAATACCGACGGACCTAAAAAGTGGCTGAGAAATTTAATTCAGTGGCTGAAAATTTCAATTCCAACAAGATTTCAATAGCCGAGCATATTCTTTTTGAATATTCCCACAAGGACTGTCGAGCCTATGACTTTCATATAGATGTCAAATTCAAGTATCTACACATCAAATATTTTGTAGGCTAAAGGGAATTTTTTTTTTTTGACAGCTTGTAAGACGCCAAATTTACTCTAGTTGTCAGTTGACGTCAGCAATACGTCAACATCCTAAATTTTTTTTTTCCCCCTCACCGTTGGGCTTTTTGATTTTTTAGTCCAACTTTGAAGCCTCATATCTTGCTCATTTTGACTCCTTTTTTGGAGCAATTTTTTTTATTTGGGCTAATTTTTCATGCTCTTCACATTAGTGCAATCATTTTTTGGTTTTGGTGTCTGGTTTTTCCATAAATTTTAGATTCTCATAGGTGTTGCTACTTTGTCCTCATTTAAGGAACTTCGGGAGCTCATATCTTGCTCATACAGTAACATTTTTGGGTGTGGTTTTTTTTGAAAGTGCACGATTTTTCATTACTTTTCAGTGCTATGATCAAATTGATCTAATTTTGTACTAAAAATTGTACTTGATTATGTGGCCTATTTTGGCATTTGCATGTACCTTGAGATCAAAGACCACTTCGTTGTTTTTGGCAAGTGGCAACTGTAAATGCACAAAATATAAAGTGACAAATGAAATATTTCTTGGGGGGGTTTCTTGATTGAGTGATTTGGGGGGGTAATCTTGCAGTGATTGCTTGCATTCTTTTGCTTGGTTTGTGTTCTTGCAATGGGGAAATCTCAAATTGAACTCCTAAATCCACATAATTATGCTACATGGAGAAAATCAGTATGGAACTATCTCATGATGAAAATCCTAATAGGTAATCTAAAGGACACCATTCAAAAACCTATTGATGCTAAAGAATTGGAAAGGTGGGATATTGATCGTGAGAAAACACTTGGATGCATATGTTCATTAGTCTCATTTGATTTGCAATTTCATATTGAATCATGCATACACCTAAAGAAGCATGGGATACTTTTGAAAAATTGTATGGTAAAACAGATAAGATTAGGGGATATCATATTGATAATGATTTGATGAATCTTGATCCTAAATTTTTTGACCACATTTAAGACTACATCTCCAAAATCAAGCAATTGAGAACACAATTGAAGGAATGCAGCATTGAAAAAGAGGATTTACAATTGGTTCTGAATGTGTTATCCAAGCTTGGTCCTGAGTATTCAGTATTTTTTTTTGGCTTTCATATCCATCAACTTTCTATGGGAGCATCATATGTTGATCATAAGTTTGATGACTTTGCAAATCTCCTAATCCAAGATAAAGCTAAGTTAATGAACATGGGTCTAATCAAGTCTTCCAAACCACAAGCATTGGTGGCTAATGAGTCTAAGGTATAGAAAGAATTAGGGAATCTTGATAAGAATCAAAAGAAGAAAAAGAACAAGCCACATAAAAAATTAGAATCCTCATCCTCAAAAGGAGAATCATCTAAGAAGGAGAGGCCTTTTTGTGCATATTGCAAGAAGGATGGACATGAAGAACACTATTGTTATAAGAAGGATATTGATGAGTTGAAAAATATTCTCAAAAGGAATCACATTGATTTTCCTTCTATAATGTATGAATCTTCTTCTCCTTCTACTTCAAAACAGTCTAAAAAGGACAAAGGTCAAGCATCTACATCAGGATATAAAGGACAAGCTCTTTGTGCTCTTTTAGGTCCAGGATTAGGGAGATGACTTCTAGATTTAGAAGCATCTCATCATATGGCATCTTTGCAAACTATCTTCTCTTCATTTTAGCCTTGTACTATGTCTCCTATCTTGATGGGAAACAATACATACATGAGTGTAATAGGGAAGGGATCTATTAGTTTTGGGGACAAGACTTTTCAGGATGTCTTGTGTGTTCCTCATTTGATGAACAATCTTCTTTCCATATATCAGATTACACATGGTGGACATGGGAGAACTATGGAGTTCACTCCTGATTCAGTTATCATTCGAGACTTGGAGACTCGAGAGATCATTTCTACTAGGGTGGTTGATCATTCATCTCGGTTGTATACCTTTGCACAGTTTGCTTCTAATGGTGACATTGTTCCTACGACTATTGATCATATGAACCATGGTTCAGAGGAGACAATTGGCTTCTTGAACCTGAGAGTTCTCACATCATATCCAATTCTTGAGTCATGCATTTCATCTTCTCCATCTATTGTTGCATTTGATGATGCTTGTGATTCAACAGTTTTGTCTCCTAGTGATTCAGTGCAACAAGACATACATAGTCTTCCAGATATGGCTACTTTGGATGACTTCTTGAAAGGTATTTCAAAATTGTTTGTGGAGTCTCATCTTGCAGATTTGGGGGACATCATCTATGATATTCATCTTCTCTTTGATGAAGATGCTCCTTCTTCCTTTGTTGTGAGGGAACACCCTGTCCCTCTTGTTCATTCTCTACATGATCATTCTTTATAGATTGGCGTGAGTGTGGATTCTTTTGGACATCATTTGGAGGAGGCTTCTTTGTCTTTAGAGGGGATATATTTCTCTTTGGATCATGTTATACATTCATCTCTACTAGATTTTGGATTGTCCTCTTCAACAATGTGGCCTAGAATGCCTATTTGGAGTGTGTCATCTTTTGACATCGACATGGAGATGCTTGAGCATGCTTTAGAGACATCATAATCATCCATTTTCCTAACATCCTACATACATCCATGGTTTTGCTTCTTCCTAAGGGGAGGAATGTTGTTTAGTGAGATTGGATCATCTTCAACATTCAATGTCGAGCTTCTACCATCATTGCAGGAGACTCAACATTGAGGGGGGACTGCCTTGTCTCTCTTCTACTTCTCTCTTATGGGGGGGTATTTTTCCTCACATGGGGTTTTTACCTTCTCATTCTTCATTGAGAACATTTCTTTATTGTATTTCATCTCTCTTTTGGGGAGGAGTTTTGTCCCACTAGGTTTGCTCCTTTTCTCCATTTGTGAGAGATTTCATTTGCATTTACATATGTACATGGGTACCTAACATGGCCTAGTAGCTGGGACCCATCTTTTCATCTTTGTGGCATTTGCATAATAATCTGCTCTTCCCTAAGTTTCACTTAAGGGGGGGTGCTGGTGTAAATAAAGTCTTGTACCTAGTTAATTCATTACTAGGGGACTTATTTACACATGTTAAGTTTACTTAGGTCATAGGAAGGAATATTTATAGAAGATGTTAGTTGTCATTAGTTGTTATCTTATCTTTTAACAACTACTACATGTGAACCTAGGTAAGTGTGATTAGTTTTCTCATGTCATATGATTAAGACACTTGTCATAATCCTATGAAATCTTGCATCTCACCTTGGCTATATAACCAAGGGGTCTCTCTCATTGTAAAATGATCTCATATCATTTGACATTGAATATAGATTATTCTTGTCATCTCTCTCTTTTGTGCTTTCCATTTGGTCTCAAGATCTTGGCATCCATAGCCAATTCTAACATGGTATTAGAGCTATATCTTAGTTCTAAAAAAAAAAAACAACACAGGGGATCACATTACACAAATGCAATCACACAAAAGAAAAAGAAATAATGAAAAAGACTAGTAAGGCTCATGCGATTCAACCTAAAGTAGGTCATCTGCATCCCAATCTCAATCGATAAAAAAAAGAGGGCGAACAACTAGCCAAAGGAACAATAGAAAGTGTCGAACTAGGAGAAGCACCAAGTTCAACACTCTTTTTAGGAGATATGTCATTTATTCATAGAAGAAGAAAACAATATATTCAACTCATCATGCACTTGTTCATCAATTTTTGCTATGTCAATGTCATCATCTAGATTTATCACAATGGAAGGTTGAATAACAATGTCATGCAATGTTCTTGTTTATTTTCAGTGAAGATATCAGATCATCATGATTTGATTCAAGTAAGTTTGGATTCTAATTTTCTGTGTTGTTCTTCTCTTCTTGAGTTTGTAATTTACAAGCCATAGCATGTCGCCTATGCCTACATTCTCTAGCACTTCAATTTATTTTCAGTCTATTGTCAATTTGTGTTTGTGTAAGAGTAGGTTTTTCAATCATAGGTTCCTTCTCTTCTTTAGGAGAAATAGAAGAAACCACGGTAGGTTGTAGAATTTCTTTTTGTTTGGATTTATAAACTTTTTTAGGCTCTAGGAGGGACAACATGATTGTTTGTGTTATCTCACGGTCTCTTGTAGGAAATTGTAGGAGGTTTTTATATAGGTTGTTCTTGTATGTTTGGAAGTGATTTTAGTTCAATCATTGCTTCGTCAAGGATAGGTGTTTCATTTATAGGTTGAGGCATGTTTCAAAGGGATAATTATACTACTTTCCTTGCCTTGAACTTTTGATATGATTTGAAAAAGAAATCCTCACGAGGCTTGATAGGTTCCATAGGTTAGGGCCAAAAGAAATTTAATGAAAAATTTCCTCGTGTCGATGCATGATTAAATCCACTATGGTGCACAGTAATTATGTCATTTCCAAATGGAAACTTTACACATTTATGTACAATCAAAGGGACAAAATTCATGGAGTGAAGCCATGGATATCCAAGCTTCACACAAAATCGGTCCAATTACAAAATGATGGAAAATGAGATAGTTAATGTTTTTGGCCCAATTTTTAAGGGAGATCTATTGAGCCTATAATAGGGAAAGAAAATCCATTATGTGTCTTGATCCATGCTTTCAATTTGTCATATGTATCTTGATATAGTTCATGCACATATAAGAATTCTTCTGTGATCATATTCTCTCCACAAATGAGATCAATCAATATCCCATTAGTGGGATTATCATTAATTCATCCAGCTATGTAAAGAGGACCATCAAGTGCATGTTTAAGTATGTCATTTTATGAGAAAGCAATGTCAAGAGGCTTTTTAGTTGACCCCTTACAAGATCTAGCTTTGATAAATGCTACCACTTTCTTTGCATTATGTTTTTTAATAGTATCCATAGGACTAGTTTCCATAGGAGTTTTTTCTATGTTATCATCCTCTATGTCAAAATCCATCACATCATTCTTAGTTTCACTAACTTTAACAAACGAAATAGTGTGTTTAGGAATCGGATTTGTGAAGATTTGTAAATTTTGATTAGGAGGGGCTATATACTTATTACCTTGATTATTCATGCCTCCAATTAGTAAATGATTAGAATCAATAAGGTCTTGCACAAGATGTTTAAGGCGCTTATAGTATTTTGTACCATACCCATTTTGTTGATGGTAATGACAATAAGCATTTTTTAGAAGCCTTTAGGAGATTGTATATTAGGGTCACATTCTCTAATAGGAGGTAAGGTAAGAATTTTCTTGTCAATGAGCTGCAACATGATATTATGAAGGGTATCAGGTAAATGAGTAAATTCTTTCTCTTGTTCCCCAAAAGGAGTTGTCGTCTTGATAGCCACCACTTGATTATTAGTTTGTTGAATTGTTTGAGGGGAATTCAGTTGTAAAAATCCCTTACTCTACTTCTTGAAAGGTTGATAATTGTTTTGAGTGGTGGATTTAGACTTTTCAGGATGACTAGGGGATTTTTGACATTACAACCGCCAGCCAAATTTTGATAATCACGAAGGGTTGTACATAACTATGTGAAGGATGGAAATATCAACATTTCAAGTTTTCTTTGGAGTTTATCTTGTAAGTTGACAATGAACATTCATTGAAGGTCAATATCAAGGATCTTAATGTTCACTTGTGAATAAAGTGTTTGATATCTTCCTATGAAATCAATTACTTTCTCATTCTCTTTTTTTTTTGGATATCATTAAATCCACAAGAGTCATCTTGGGACCCATGTGAATATGGAAGTGGTTGTTGAAGGAATCAATATATTCATTGAATGAACCAATTGAATTTTTTGTCAAGGAGGAGAACCATTCTGAAGCAGTATCCTTTAAGGATCTAAGAAATCACTTAGCCAAAATTTTATCCTCAAAGATGAAATCACTACACAAGGCCATAAAAGCAGAAACATGGCTGATAGGATCTCCTTTCCCACCATATTTCTTAAAGTGATGGAATTCTATACCTTGTGGAATTTTTTCTCTTAATATGATGGAAAATGAGGTAGAATTGATGTACTGCAAAGGTTGACTATTGTTGTTTTGTTGTAATGTTGCCACTTGTTGTTCAAGGGATGTCATAGTTTGCAAAAGTGAGTTAATGAGAGGGTCATTTTGGTTCTAAGGTTTGGGGGAATAAGGTGTTGTAGTGTATGTATGTAGAGGACTAGTGAATTGTAGGTTAGTGGAGTTTTATTGTTGAGGAATTATTGTATTCAAAAGCACAAAGGTGGAAGGAAATTATGCGGCAATACCTATGGCAGTGTGCATAGTGCTAGTGGGTGTAAATGTTGTGGTTGGTTCAATGGTTGTTGTAGGTTGAAAGGTTGTTGTAGGTTGGAAATGTTGTTGTGGGTTGGAATGTTGTTGTGGGTTGCGTACTAGTATATGTAGGGATGGACATTGGTATTGTGGAGGATGGAATTGGAATTCCACCTTGACTTAGGGTAGACCCCGAAGCTTGAGTGGAATTAGGGATGGTAGGGATAGTGTTGGTAAGATTAATAACATTGGTTGTAGGGGGTGAAGTCATGGGTAATAAATTATGCAAACTCTGATCCATGGAGGGTTGATTCTCAACACTATCAAAAAGAGATTCAGAAAACCCAAGATCCACAGTGAGTGAGATATCACGAGATGACATGATCCTTGAACTACATCTTATAATAGTATTGCGAATAGGACACCAAGTTGTAAAGCTCATTCAAGTTTTACAAACCTAGTGTGCAAACCATAAAATGGAAAAGAGGCAATGCAACAACCTAGAATGAAGTGCAAATTTTAGATTCTAAACAATGCAATTGAATGATTACACAATGCAATAGATTGAAAATGAAAATTTTGAATGCAATTTTGAATTTTTAACAATGCATTGAAATGAAGCAATTTAAGCTAAATCCAATGAAATTGATGAAACAAAAAATAAGGAAACTGAAACAAAATAGTAATAGCACCAAACAAAAGCTAAAAATTGATATTTTAATGTCCAAAATGTGTAAATCAATAGCTAACAAGGACTCATTCACCAGTAAGTGTGAATGGGTCTTGGTTAGGTTTTTCTGAGATGTTTTAGTGGATTTTAGAGTGATTTTTAATTCCTTTTCACATGCCAAAAGATGCAGGTTTGACCTAATCCGGGACTCATTTTCCAATAAGGGTGAACGGGTCCTAGTTAGGTATTTTAAAACTATTTTTTAATGATTTGTAATCTTTCAGTAATATCTTTTAGTTTTAAGTTTGAGATAGTGAGTTTCAGTTTCATTTTTTTCAAAATTGTAATGTGAAAATGCAATGAAAAGATGAATGCAAGAGCCTATGTTGAAATGCAAATAAATGAGGTCTAAATGAGATGCATAATGACTGATTTATTTTTGTATATTTCAGATTTAGAGAGATACAAAACAATGCAAATCTAAACCCTAAATGAGATGTAATTGTAAATGTAATGCAAGAAACCCTAAATGAGATCTTTACTCAATACAGGATGCAAAAGAATGCAATATCTAACCCTAGGATGTAATGAAAGACTTCAAAATCAAAAAATTGTAATATTCAATATGTCAAGTTCACCATTAATGTTTAGGTGAAAAATAGGGTTCACCAAAATGAATCAACAAGATGATGAACCACTAAGTTTTTCCACATGAAACACATGCAATTATGAGAGCCAAAAGATGCAAATAACAATCAGAAATGGTACCTAACTATTATAGGAACTATGAGGGAAGTTTTTAGATGCAAGAAGCCTATTTTTAGGGCACAAAGTACTCATTCGCCTTTAGTGGCGAATGGGTCCCTGTTAGGGTTTCTAAAGCTGAGATCTAGGTTATTTTCCTTGATTTATACACTCTTAGATTCTTGGTTGTTAGCTCACAAAAACCTGTACTTAATTCTCTAGCTTCAATTGTCCATTCTTGCACTTTAAATGACAACTTTTGCAACTTGACAACTTTGACAATTTTTCTCTAAACTTGCTTTCCACTTGATCTTCAACCTATTAATCTACAAAAACAAATTCAAGGAGAGAAAAAATTGTTGATTTTTAGTGAAAATACTTTTTCCTAAGTCAAACCCCTTGTAGGTAATTAAACTAAGTGATGAAATAAAGAAATTGAAGCATGAAACATGCAATGTAGATACCTTGTATGTTGTCTTGTAATGAAAATCGACAATCTAACATGTAGTAGCCATGAAGAATGTAGATCTTGATCCTTGAATATGACATGAAACAATGCTTGCAAGTAGATCTTCAATGTTACACTCACAATATTAGTTCAACAACATGCATGAATGCACTAAACCCTTGACATGTGATATGAACTTGAATTATTGCAATAAACACTTGATAATCTACCTTGATATTGCTTTGAAAATACTCTTGAAGTGCTCTATAATGCTCTCTTGAAATTTCTTGAATGCTTCATAAACTTTCTAGGTGAAACAAGGTGAATTAACCCCTTATTTATACTAAATTAGGATATTAACCTCAAAATTCAAACAATTCAAGCCAACACCAAATCTAGAGATAAACATTATTAGATTTTCGCCACAATGAAATTCAAAAAGGGGGTCCTCATTAAGGGAGGCCCCATTTGCAACCTAGGGCGAATGGGTCTTGGCTCAATTTTCTAGGACCTAACCTTGGGGGATGGAAAGATCACTAAAAACCCATTTAGAATAAACTGATAAAGGGGGGTCCTATATAGGGAGGACCCATTCGCCACTTAGGGAAAATGGGTCCTAGCACCAATATTTTCCCTAATTAATTGTTATGAAATTTGAATTGTGGTTGTCAGGATAGATCCTTGAGAGGTGTCATAAATGAGGCTTAAATTTGAATTAAAGGGGATAATTAACTCCAATTAACCACAATTAATTAAAAAGACCCTAGATAAATGTGAAAGTGTGTTACAACACTTCAAAAAACCTAAATAGGGTACACATTAGGTACATTTCATTAAAAGGGGACCATTAGGCTTAATTCATTAAATGAACCCTATAAAAGTATGAAAGTGTGTTATAACACTTTACAACACTTTTGCAAAGGAGAATTTAAGGTAAATTTTTATTAAATAAGGACCCTAGAATGATGTGAATGTGTACAACATATTACAACACTATTCCAAGATATAATTAATTAAAATTTATGTGAATTATCCAAATTAAGTGTGAAAGAGGATTACTTTTTTTGACACTACAATTTAGAAATGGATCATGTAACTTCTTCTTATAGTTTTTATATCTAGAGTCATAAAGAAAGGCCCAATCACCTGTGTTGAACTATGTAGTCTTTATGAATTAATCATGTCATCATATCCTTTGTTTTTGTATTTTATTCTAGTAAGATGAATTTCCTCTATTTGTATTTCATCCAAGGCAATAATATTATGCAATCTTTCTTTTTGTGTTGCAAATTATACATTCCTAGTTGTATTTTTTTTATAGAGAGTCTTATATTCGAACTCAATGGGGAGGATAGCCTACTTTCCATACACCAATTCATATGGTGTGAAGCCTATTGTAGTCATCTAGGTTGTCTTATAAGCTCAGACTGCTTCAAGTAACCTTGCTGCCAAGTCCTTCTAGTTATTATAGTTGCACCTTGTTGACCTCATGTTGAACAATGTAGTAACCTCAAATATGAATTTTGTGACCTTATTTCACAATAATAGTTTATGGTAATCCCTTACTAAACATTTTTCATCATTATTAGATGGTGATTACACTTGTTAGGGTATTTTTCTAGGAGACATATGCTACCCACCTATACTTCCTTGTTTATGAGTAACATAATGTATGTACAATGTTGCAAATCATTACATGCAACATCAATGTTTATACATGCTTACTACTTAGTTTCAAAAAATTGTGGCCTTTAATGTGTTTTTCCAAAGTAAGATCATGGGCATTAGGTAGGTATCAAAGTTCCTTTTAATAAAGTGGCTCTAGATTTGTTATTAATACATGACTATTTTCATTATTTTTAAATAATTTTAGTTTTATAAAATTATACTAAAAATAAATAATTAAAATTTATAATTATTTCAAAATATTTTTTATTCAATTAAAATTTATTTACAAGAGGGAGGGTTTATGAACAAGGAGCAAGAATAGAGACCACCTTCATCTCCCTAGAAACATTTGTTAAGAAAGTTATAATTGGATGGAACTAGTATCATATTTTTAATACATTTATCTAAAAGACATCAAGATATACTCATCTTGAGGTACCTATTTTAAATTTTTTATAGTATAAATATGCACCTAAATATTGTTAGATTTGGTTGTGAAATCACCCAATATCAAAATGATTGAAGGAAAGCAAGAAAAGAGATCTAGAGATGAATAAATTCGGCACTCCCTTAGCACTAAACTAGCATTCCATATTACTAGCCAAGGGGAGGGGTGAGTGTTGTTTATATAGAAAAATAATGACAAATAATTCCAAGAGGAGTAATAACTTCCAAGTGCCCATAATAGGTGGGAGTCTTACCTACTTGGTAAATTTCGGATTACATGGTTATGCCTACTTAGGTAAAGACAAGAAATGGTTATGAGAGGTGGCATAATAATCCAAAGAGGGTGTAAGACTCAAATACCCAAAGGTGGGTGTGAGTGACACATGTGATTGATGGATTATGCCACATGTCCTCATCCTAACCATTCTAATATAACCTAAGCAAGCTTAATAATGTGTGTAGAAAAATAAATATTCCCTAACATAAGGAAAATAAAAAACCTACACTAACAAAGATAATTATTTATAACATCTTTTAAATAGATGTATTTTAAGATAACTATGCTAGTTGAGAATATATATTATCATTTATTACTTCATCATTGGCATATGTTATAAATTAAGTTACACTAAAATTTGTGTAATTGTGTGCATTCTTTTTATTAACTTAGATTAATATAATTAAAATATTCTTTTACAATATGTATATGAATATCATTTTTAAATTTCTCTTTAAACTACTATACACATGCATAGACATATAAATAGATAAGAAGAGATATATAAATATTAATTTTAAATTTTAGTTAAGACCTATTTTATTTTAGAAAATATTTACTTTATTTATTATTTATTAAAGAATTATTTTATTTTTCAATAGTATTTCAAAAATCATAAAATTATGCACAATTTTTAAAAAGTTAAATGAATAAATTATTTTTTGACTATAAATAGATAAGTAAATAGATAAGACAAAAACATAAAGATTACTTATTTTAATATTTACTTAAGAAATATTTTATTTATTTATTTTCCTGAATAAAGATAGTAGAAAACACTTCAATACTTCCTCAAATATATGCATGGTGCATAGGGTGAATTGGTAGCCAAATTTGATGACCACTAATACAATAAGGAGGTTATGAGTGAACATGCAACACTAACACTCAACTACTTAAGCTAGCTCACTAAGCTTAGAATAATTTTATTTTAGACATTTTTTTTAATTGAAGAGCTATTTTATTTTTAATATTTTTTTAGAAATTAAATAAAAATAAATCATTTAGTTTAACTTCTATTTCAATAGCTATTTTATTTTTTCATGGAAATAAAATAAATAATACACATAAATAATTATAAAATAGTTAATGAAAGATAGATCAAACATATTAATTTGAATATATTTTGTTTCACTCATCAATTATTTGTAGCGGTTTCTCTATTTAATAAAGGGTCATTAATATTATGTTTATTATTAAATGGTATAATTGATATTATGTTTATTATTAACGATTAATAATTGCACATAAAAATGACTATGAAATTTAAGTAAAGGGGATTTTATTAACACATTCACACCATTGCAATTTTCCCCTTACTACCATTATAGTTACACCTCTTGATGTAATTAGAGGAAGTGAATAAGATTGTTGATACTAAAAAAAATCTAGAAGTGTCATTGATTTGTCAATAGGCATAAATTTTTAGGGCATAATGGGAGAATAATTTTGAATGTTTCGTTTAGTTCTCCATATGTGTAATTTTTTGTAGTTGTATAATATTCATATTAAAAATAAAAATTTTGACCAATCTTTTCAAAAGTAGAGCATGAAATGTGACTTTAATGCCTTGGAAAGATAGATTTCATGAGTATACCATTTATTGTATTATATGAGCACATCTTATTATAGTTTTTGATATTGATAAAAAAAGAGGATTTGAAAGGGCCCAAACCCTTGTACAATAGAAAAACCAATAAGAAAATTGAATAAGTACCATGAGATAGGAGGCAAACCAACCAACCTAAAAAATGAATTAGAGTGAGATACAAGTATAGCCAAGCTACCAAGCATAACAATAATTAAAAATAAGAAAATAATTGGGTGCCCTGGTATCCAACCTAGATAATTCCAAACCTAACCCTATTCAATCTTCATGTTTTTATCTAGTATGAGATTGTGAGATAAATTTGGGAAGACCTTTCTTTTTCCTTCATACAAGAGTCTAGGAAATATTCTCATCAAAGTCCACAAGACAAGGAGGAGAGCTGGTAATCCTCCACAAAGGGCCTATCTATGTGTGTGCTAGGAACTAAGAAATGTCAAGGTAGAGAAGCCATATTTTTAATGAATAGCTCATGAGTAGGTATATAGGAAATCTAGGAATGTTATAATTTGTAAGAGAGGGGGACCAATCATGTTCAAGGCCCCAGATCATGGAGAGACAAGAGTGGAAGGCTTCCCTAACTTACCTTAGCTTAAAGGGGTGTTAGGAAATGCGAGACTAGAAAGATGAGGACTATAAGGTCCTTAAATCACTCTACAGAACTGAAACACAGAATGGGGCTAGGTGAGCCAATTTTTAGGTTTAACATTGTGCCTCAAGAAGCTCTCTACTGAGGAAAAAAGCACAGTTCTAGGATGACAACACAACATGCTGGCGTCTTTCAGGTGCATTGGCATTTGTATGACTAGAGGACTAAAGAGACAAGGTTAAACACTGGAAAATGGACTAACAACCTAGCTAGTGGTTTTTAGGAGAACAAAATAACACTATGAAATATGAAATGTATAGACTAATGTGATAAAGTAATTATATTAATGCTAGGGTGACAAGAATGAACTCACAGAAAATCCTGTTCACCAGCTAGCTCCAAATAACGCGTCCACCTACACACAATGAAGACAAAAATTGTTGGGTGGTTGTATAGGGGCCTGCCTCAGTCAAAGCCCGTTTAGGTGTTTCCACCTCCATGGACAATCAAGATAGCGATAATGGAGAAATATATGATAAAGAAAGAAATGAAGTGAAGAACAAAAAATCACTACAAAAATAGTAGGGTGCTACCCACCAAATTGTAGAGGAGAGGAGTAGAAATATTACCACCTCCACCAAGAGCTCACTGGCTAATGGAGGAGAAAATGAAAGGACTCAAGCCTTTTTTGCAATGGTGTTGGTTCCACACTTGCTCTACGGAGTTGAAAAAATATTGTTGTTGCTATTATGGAGTGCAAAAGTGTTGCTTGAATGCTTAGAATGCAAGGAATGAATGATATAATGCTTGGAGAATGATCAAGTTGAGTGCTTATAAGATGCAAGGAGATTGAAAAGCATGTAGAAGGATTGAATTTGAAGGAGATAATGAAGAAGATGGCCATATTTGAGTTAGTTAGTTGAAGGGGGCATTACAAATCGACCTCTAATGGGAAGTGTAATGCCTCAGTAGGCTTCAAACATGGAAATTTTCTAGGGACGTAAGTGTGCCACATGGACATTTGCACACTGTGGGTGTCCTCGATAGTTATTCCTTTGTTGACACAAAAAAACTACCAAGTAGAATGAAGGAAACAAGATTATGTACAATTTAGCCTTTGAATTTGGTTTTCTAAAGTGAAGAAGGGAAAAAGGGGAATTTTCACAAGGGGTGCAAATTCACTCTTATACATTTTTCCCCCACTTTAGTGAGCACGAATACTGATGAGTGCTTCGATAAAGTAGATCAAAGAAGTAGTAGAGTTAGAAATGTATACCTGAACCATCGAGGAAGTAGACCACGATTTGGAAAACTTGAGAGTGCAAGACAAGCAAAGGAATTCATAGCCCCATAGAACTATGAAGATAAAGAATGAAAATGTCTTACAAGCCTACAAACTTGCAAGGAGGCAACCCCTAAGATCTCTCACATGAAGGATGCCCCATGAAGAAGGCACCTTATAGGCCCATAGACCTGTAAGGAAGGTGTCCCACAAGAACTCTCACATGGAGGATACCTAGAAAAGCACCTTCCAAGTCTGCAGACCTGCAAGGAAGCGTCCCCCAAGATGTCTCACATGGAGGAAGCCAAGAAAGCACCCTAAAGACTCGTAAACCTGTAGGGAAGGTTTCCTTCAAGATCTCTCGCATGAAGGAAACCCAAGAAAGCATCCTATAGACCCGTAGATTTGCAGGGGAGCCACCCCCAAGATCTCTCGCATGGAGGAAGCTCAAAGGAATTGTCCAACAGGCCCACGAACCTATAGGGAGGTATCCCCCAAGATCTCTCACATGAAAGAAACCCAAAGAAAGTGGACTTCATAGAGTCAAAAAGCAGCTTCACAGGTGCACCCGTGAAGTGGTATGTTTACCTATAGATAGAACATGTCAAAAAGCGGCCACACAGGCACGTAAGTGGATAGTTGCACAAACTGTTGACAATTTGGAAAAATTTCAAAGGGGTCCCTTGGGAACCCTGGCATGAAGAAGGGGTCCACTCAAGGGATGCGTTATTCAAAATTGCGAAGAAGATGTCTTTTCCTTGAATCAATTCATCATCAAGGAATCACCTTGTAAAGGCAAAGAATTCCCCCATACAAGGGGAAGGTTATAGCCACTTTGACCTCGAGAGAAAATTCTCAAGTTCTTTCAAAAGGATTCCTAATTATGAATGTTGTTTTAAAAAAGGAACGTTTATAAGGATTTCCAAGAAAAGAAGAGAGAAAGATAAAGGGAGAGAAAACAAGGAAAGAAGACACAAATAGAGGGCACAGGGGTAGCTTGATATTTTGGGGTCAAAAGTCATCATAAATATATATGTATAGTGATAGTATGTAAAATGAACTATCATCAACCCCCTACTATATCAAACCATGTGAAGAATGCACGAGAAGAAAAAGAAAAAATTAAAAATGGGTCAACATGGAAGGGAAGCCTAAATTCCCCCAACACTTTGCATCATCCCCAATTTATCAAAGATCAAGTCACAAACATGGAAGAATGATGATAAAAATAGAGGAAGGTTTACAACACAAAAACCACTCCTGTATCCAAGCACCAATAGGGGTGACGAGGGTCATCCAAGCATAGATAACATGA
Source organism: Sequoia sempervirens (assembly GCA_007258455.2). Lineage (NCBI taxonomy): Eukaryota > Viridiplantae > Streptophyta > Pinopsida > Cupressales > Cupressaceae > Sequoia > Sequoia sempervirens. Next base: position 35,757 of record VDFB02386236.1, on the reverse strand, counting down.
TTATGGGGGAACACGTCACAACAAACACATATATAATCTAAAGATAAAGAAGAGGCCCCCTCTTAACACTAATCAACTAAGAGTTCATCCACTTCCCACTCTAGATCATCGTAGGGGGAAGGGGGATGAGCCTGCAATGGTGGGATGTTAAGAGGAGGAGCATCTAACCCTCCTGTAACAATGGCTAAGGAAGAGGGCCCCACAAGGTCCTCTCTATTGAGCTCTTGTGGAGCTAAGGTCAATGATTTTTGCAAAGATCGTCAATAAGGCTAGAACCTCATCCAGAGATTTAAACATGCACTTTATAGGAGTTTCATGTTTTACTTCAATGGATGGGGAAGGTTATGCCTGAGGTTCACCTCTAGGGTCACCGAATGATTAGGGAGCGGTGATAAACTTAGGGGAAGCTAGGACTAGTTCTATTACTAGGACAACACAAGTTAGCACGATGCCACCCTTCAGAGAAGGTGGGCTCCTCTTACGTCCTTTGTTGCTAGGAGGACCACACTCTACCTTTTACTTTGTCGAAGGAGGAAAAATTACATAGATGAGGCAAGAGGTGTAGAGGAAGATGAGGAAAGAACTGAAATAGATATGACCAAGGTGTTCATCATATCCATGAGCTTTAGGAAAGGATGGATATATGAGAGGGATATCAAAAAAGGTAGCTCCATTGATGGAGCAATGGAAACCTGCACCTTTTTTGGGTCACGAACATTCGTACTTGCAACGAAAGCCATAAGTGATAAAAAGCTAGTTTGAATGGAAGTAGAGGGGAGGAGAGAGGAGGACGCAACAGGAGGCCCTGATATAGGGGCAGTCATCTCCTCTTCCTTCCTTTGTAAGGAAGTCTGCTCATCCATGAGAGCCTTTCATCGACACTTGCGTTTGCATGCAAGGAAATTTTTGTGACTCTTTGAATCAAAGGCTAGAGGTTGCAAAGGAACAAAAGGCTCCTATTCAGCCATGGGAGTGTCCACTATAGCCATTTCTGGAGGAGGAACAAACTCTTGTTGAAGTTATCAACCCAAGATCTTCAATCTACAATGCCAAATAACCTCCACAAGAGATAGAGAGAAGCAACAATGGAATAAGCTATTCCACCAAACAAGGATTGCAATATGATACAATATGATCTATGCAATACAATACAACACAAAATATGCTAGAGATACCTTGCTTATAAAGGAAAGGATAAAAGATAGGATAAGACAAGATCATGAAAAGTGTCTTAATCCTATCACATGAGACAACTAACTCATAAATACCTAGGAAAGTGTAAATTATAGATAACACAACTAAGACTTCTAGAAGATACAACTAATATCTTAAGTAAACTTAACATGTGAATTAAGTCCCCTAAGTGCCTAGTAAATGAATAAACTAGGTACAAGAATTATTCACACCAACACCCCCCCTTAAGTGCAACTTAGGGAGGAACAAACCAATGAAAAAATGCAAAATATGGGTCCCAACAATAAGGCCTAATGAGGTACCCATGTACAAAACAAAAAAAAATCTCATAAGAAAAGAAAAGGAGAAAAAACCTATGGGAGAAAACTCCTCTCCAAAAGAGAGAAAAAGTTGAAAAGAAACTAAAAAATGATGAAGGAAGGACTCCTCAAGACCCCCCAAGGATAAATTCCTTCACCCCAAGCATTGATCGCAACTGAAGATAATGAGGCGATGCCAAAGGTTTAGTGAAGATGTATGCAACCTGTTGATCTGTAGGAAAATACTCCAAGCGGAGAATTCCATCTTGGATGAGCTACGTGATGAAGTGCATGTGGATCTCAATATGATTAGTGTGTTGATGTTCCAATGGGTTGCGAGAGATATGAATGGAACTTTGATTGTCGCACCAAAGAGTAGTGGGCTAAGTGGAAGGGAATACAAACTCATTCATCAACTAACGAAGCCACAAAACCTCCTCACTAGCCAACACTGCACCTCGATACTTAGCCTCTATCAATGATAATGCAATAACAGTTACTTCTTGCATGACCATGCAATCAGACTAGAACCAAGGAAAAAGACAAAGCCATAAGTAGACTTATGATCGTTGATATCGCCGACCCAATCTGAGTAGTGAAGCCCACAATCTGAGATGCACCTAAAGTGTAATGAATGCTAAAATGAGTAGTGCCCTAAATATATCTCAAGATACGCTTGGCAACCTTCTAGTGACTCTCATGAAGCTCCTATGAGAAGCAAGAGACAAGTTTAACCACAAAGGAAATATCAGGATGACTATGTTTCAAGTACAAAAGACTACCAACCAACTACCAATACAAGGTAGGATCAATTGTAGGAGTAGTGCAACTGGGAGATAGTACAACACCTAACTGGAATGGAGTAGGGGAGGCTTGCAATCAACCATGCCAAATCTCTAAAGAAACTCAAGAGCATACTTCTACTAGAAAATGAAGATCCTCTCAAAAGTCTGATGAACTTAAAGACCAAGGAAGTAATGCAAAAGACCAAGGTTAGTCATATCAAATCGCTCCATCAATGCTCATTGTGTACTCTAAATCATGGAAGTAGAACTCCCTGTGAGAATCAAATCATCCACATAGAGCACAAGTATGAGTAGATCCTCTCCATGTCTCTGAGTATAAACTGTGGGATTGAAATGATAGTGAGTGTAGCTGGAAGCCAGAAAGAAACTATCCATCTTCTCATACCAAGCTTGAGGGGCCTATTTGAGACCATACAATGAACGTCGAAGCCTACAAAAAAGTGAAGATTCCTACACAAAACCTAGTGGTTGATCCATACAGTTCTCCTCATGAAGATCCCAATGCAAGAAATCATTCTTCACATCCATCTGAAACACTGACCATCCTTGTGATGTAACTATAGCAAGGACAGGCTGAATAGAATCCATCTTGGCAACAAGAGCAAAGGTCTCAGAATAGTCAATTCCTTCAACCTGAGAAAATACCTTTGCAACAAGACAAGCCTTGTACTTGTCAATGGAAACATCTTCTACATACTTGGTATCATACACCCACTTGCACTGAACCAAATTTCTTCCCTTAGGAAGAGGCACAAGATCCCAAGTATGATTCTTCATCAAAGATGAATAATCATCATCCATAGCACTATCCCACTATGGAACACTTGAAGCATTTGAAAAAATTCTAAGGATCATTTGAAACAATATGACTCAAAAGACTGATTCCTACAATCTGAGAATGAGTGCAACGAGTGTTTGTGGGATCACCAACAAGAGGACTAGCCTCCTTAAGAGTAACTCGAGCCCATCTTGGCCTAGTGGCTGACTGAGGAGGAAGTGCATCAAGACCATCATCAAAATCTTCCTCAAGTAGCAAAGAATCATCAACTGAAGAAGATTGAGTAGGTTGTGATGAAGAAGAAGTCGAAGGAGGATCTATCTAGGTGAAGGAATCAACAAACTAAACATCAAGTCAGAAATGAACCTTTCATGTGTCAGGATCAAACAATTTATATCCCTTCACATCCTCACAATAGCCAACAAAGATGTACCACTGAATCTTCTTCTCTATGGATTTACACTGACCATCTGAAATGAATGCCCAAGCCTCACTACCGAATACTCTAAAGAAGGATAAATTAGGCTTGCAATGAGACCAAGCCTCCCTAGGGGTCATATTCTGAGCTACCTTGTGGGGCATATGGTTCTAAATATAGTTTTCACAATTGACAGCTTCGGCCCAAAATACTAGAGCTATGGACATAGACTGAATCATATAATTGGCCATTTCCTTTAGAGTCATGTTCTTTCTCTCTGCCACACCATTCTATTGAGGAGTGTAAGGAATTGTGTGCTGATGAAGAATACCATGCTCACTGCAAAATTCCTGAACTGCTTGATTGAAATACTCTCCCACATTATTTGTGTGTATTTGTTGAAGAGAAAAACCTGACTACTCCAAAAATATTTTGACGGTCTTGAAGTTGGTGATAACTTCACTCTCGAGCTTCAGAGGATAGACCCATGTCCATTAGGAAAAATCATCAATGAATGTGAGCACATACTTAGCCCCTGAAAAAGAAGGAGTTGGGAATGTTATGAGATCACTATGGACCAACTCAAGGGGTGTGGTGGCACGTGTAGCTTGAACCTTAGGAAAAGATCTTGATGTTACTTTCTAAGAACACAACCTTGACAAAAACCATTCGTGCAAGAGATCTTTGGAAGACCAACCACTAAGTTATGTGCTTGCATCTACTGAAGATATCTATAGTTCAAGTGCCCAAATCTTTCATGGCAAAGCTTGCTCATTGAATCAACATGAGAAACAAAACATGAACTTGATGAAGAATCAAAGCCATCAAATTGATACAAATGGTTCTCATGATCAACTATCCCTGTAGAAACTGCCTTCTCAGGATCCTGCAACTATCTAATAGTCACATTTTGTGGAGTATTTACTCAACTAACTTCCCATCTATAGAATGAAAAATCTGATATATGGAAAGTATATTCGCTAAAATATTAGGAACAATAATAACATCCTTAATGCATCCATCTAGCAACTGAATGAAGCCTATCCCCAAAACTAAATTTGTGAAGAGTTCTCAACTACAATCTAAGAAGTGGAAGTATGAACAATGGAATCAAGAAGATCATGTGAATTGGTCACGTGATGTGAAGCACTTGAATCAAGAATCCAACTGTTTGAAGATGAATGAATGGCCTGTGATGAAATAGCTTGTCCTTTTCCCATGGAAGAAGGCTTAGCCACTTAAATGTTGTGCTTATTCATAGCTTCCTCCAAAGCTTCCAATCTCTTAAAACAATCAGTTGCATCAATGCCCAGTTTTTCCACAAAATGAACAAGGATCTCCTTTATTTTTCTTGGACTTGGAAGAAGAATATACAGAGGTAGAAGAAGAAGGAGATGGAGTGGAATTCTAATTGTTCTTCAGCTTCAAATTTGGAGGGATTCTCACTACCTGAAGATGATTCTGACTTGGGCTTCTTCTTATTCTTTCCTTTACCCTTGGATGATTGAGCCATTAGAGCATGATTCTTAGAACAAGGTAGTGCATCCAACTGAATCAACTTGGTCTCCTCCCTAGTAAGATGCTCACAAAACAACTCAAATGTAGGAATTTTATAATCTTTCCCCATGGCATTAATGAATAGTTGAATAGAAAGTAGAAGAAAACACTTGATAAGGGCCCTTTAACTTAGACATAATCAAGAAGATACATTCAACACTAGATATATCATGCCCACATCCTTTCAACTGTGACAAAGTCATCTTGACTTGTACGAGGAAATGCATCTAGAGAGAGTGATTGGAGATCTGCTTGAAGCTGCAAGGCTTTGAAGTGATTTGTTTTACCATACAATTCTTCAAGTTTATCCCAAAAATACTTAGGTGTTTTACACTCTGAAATATGAAACAAGTTATTAGATACATGTAAGCCAATGAGCCCTTTTGCTTCATCCATTTTACATCTATGAAAAAAAAATTCATAATACCTTGTGAATTCAGGTTATTTTGCATCTAACATTGGCCATAGACCCTTAGATAGTAACAATTGAGTCATTTTTAGCTTCCATGTATGATAATTTTGTGGAGTGTGTTAGAACTGTAAAATTTTGGATATTTTACATGTTGTTCATACTCATAATTTTCCAAATAAATCCTACCATGAGCATATTTTCCCCATTATGGCCATATAATCCCAAAAAATCCATCTAGGTTTAAGTATTTTACAGTATATTCCATATCGGCATGAGATTATCAAGGTCTCCCCAACCCATAATGTATTCTTGTTAATATACGTTCGTTGTTGCCTATCGGCAAGACCTCAGGGATGTCACATCGATCAAAATTTACCTACAGGAACCTATCGGCAGGACATACATATTGTCTTGGCAACAAAAGATTCATATCAGCCAGATAAAGACTTTGGGGTGAGGTCTTACCGATCGCATTATGTCTCATTGACTAGCTTTAAACGATGTATCACCAAGAGTTATGTCTTCGGTATGTGGTCTTGCCGAATGATTCATGTCTTATTGATCGACAATAGAAGGGGCTTATCGGTGAGAAATTTTTCATCGGAGTAAGTCATAGTGAACTCTTTATGTCTCATTGACTAGCACAGAATGAGCAAACACTTCATCCAAACAAAAGGTACTCGCAATGAGGTCTTGGCGAGTTTGATGTGTCTTGCCGACCACTGATATGGATATACATCTCAGTGAGAAAATTTTGCATTAGAGAAAGGTCTTGGCGAATGTATTGGGTCTCGCTGAAAAAACACAAAAAGATTATATCGGTATGAGGTCTCATTGAATGCCTCTGGTCTCGCCGATAAAGTGCAAGGGAGTTATATCAACAACTATCAGAGTGAGGTCTTGTATTCTTGCCAATCTATTTTGTCACGCTAACATGCTGCTTCATCGGTGAGAGAATGGTTATGTCTTGGCAACCAGAACATACATTAAGGAGATTTCTCGGTGGGACATAAGGTGTCTATGGGACATCTCCCTAACAACAGAATGTTACAGAGACCAAAAAGTATATAAAAGAACATATTTTGGTGAGACTCAAAGTGTCGATAAGACGACACGACTTCATTGCAATGAACAAAAGGATGACTGTCGGTGTAACATTGAGGATCGATATGACTACAGTATGTCTTGACGAATGTCTCAACGGTTAATTGAAGCTTGAATGCAATTGTTGGCTGACATGTGAATGTGAAGCGATGCGTCTCTTCAGATACCAATGTATAAATACTCATTCTCAATTGTAAAAGAGGATTATTAGAGATAGATTAGTAGGTAGGGTAGGAATAGTGTAACGCCCCACCGTGCAAACCCCAAAGGAACTAATAATAACAGAACAATTTTTTTTTTAAAGAATATAATAGACATACTTAAGTATTCCAATATAGCAATGTATTAAGTTGCACGACTAATTCCATTGGGGTACACGAGGTGACATTACTATACTAACCCATAACAACGAAAATAGATTAAACAATAATTAAACAATTACATAACTCTATTCATTCTCATATCACCATTTAAAATATCCATTAACAATAACCATATTAATACCATATGCACATATGGCAATACATGTAATTATAACGATATAAAGTGTTACATATTTTGATAGATACAACTCAACATAACCAACTATAACAAATGATCCTGAATAAATACATGGCCTGAATATACATTACATCCAAATGATAGTAAAATACAATTGACTGAAAATACATCTCAATAATCACATATACAAATTACACCAAGGTCATCCCAACACACATGGGAGACGATACATCAATGAATACATTACATCTGAAGTATAACATACATCTGGTACAAATAATTACTAGATCATCAACATCCTCCTAAAACCCTGCAATAAAAGATACATCTGCAACAGAAAGGGAACCCAACGGGGTGCGAAGCACATTCCACCCAACCACCCCCGTGTTGGGAGTAGACAAGGAAGGATCCCTGACCAAGCACGCCTAACAATAACAAAGACTAACTCCAAAGAACAACTTAACATCAAAGATCACCTAGAAAACTCACAACGACAAATTCAAAAGGCACAACAACAAATCACTTCTGAATATATCACTAAGTCACAATCACAACATCAATGAAACTCAAGGCATAATATCAAAGACCACTTCCAACAATAAACAAAGAGAAATCAATAAATCACTTAACCACTACAGACACAATATCACTTAACATGAGGTTACAATGCTTCCAGAGAACAATGATCATGTACATCACATAATAACTAACTGACTGTTGACATAGGAAGAGTGTCATGCATAAATTGCCATGAGTTACCCTGGCTCAACCTTCCTAGGCTACCGGACCCCCATCCTGGGTTACCCTGGCTTTCCTCTACCGGCCGTCAGACCCTCACGCAAAACTATGTGTCCCATCTCATCTCGAGCCTTATCATTCACTTGCTTCACGAGAGAGACATTCTTTATCTTTATTAGTGTGAAAGCTCCCCATTAATTCTTTTAGATTATCACTTAGTTAAACTCTAGGTGAGTTACCTTGGCACCCCTTTATGTGTCGGACCCCCACAAAGAGCCACTCTCCTATCGACAACACACAAGGTACAATACCACAATAAGTAACTAGACAACATAACTTCTCCAATCCAAGGAGGAAACAAAACAAGGAAACTCACTCCAAACACTGGAGGAAACCAAATACGAAAACACACTCCTTCCAAAGGAGGTACAAATCTCATTACCCACTCCTATTTCCCCGGAGGCACAAATCCCCGTTCATGGAAATTGGGTACAACATCATAGTACAACTCTACACCATTCACAAGGCGATTCACAAATTGAACCTCTACACAAAACATCCCACTCTAGAGAACTTCTCTGGAAGACTTACATAGACCCTTAACCCCATTTTCCCGACATGGAGAATAAAAGAAACATGATAGAAAAGCATTCCAGGCAACTCAATCATTTACTCTAAATTTCACAATTAACTTCCCTAATCAAAGCGTTCCAATGAATAAAGTCATCTGAATAAAATAATCAACCCTTACTCTACGTTTAACAGTTATATTTATAATCAAAGTATTATAATAAACAAATTCATCCCGTTAAATAAATCAACAACTTGAGGATATACAATTCAACTCAAAACACTTCGTTTATTTCTAATTTTCTCGATTAAACTATAATATTATAACTTGTAAAAATTATCATATTAAATTCTTATTCAAAATATTTCAAAATTATTTATATAAATATATTAAGAATGAAACATTTTATAAAACCAATCATTTTATCAAAACATATTATAAAATTTAACAATTAATTTATATATATATTAAATAACATATATATAATATATATATATTAAATAACATATATATAATATATATATATTAAATAATATATAATAAATATATATATTAAATAATATATTATATATATATTAGAAACCGAATCTGAATAAAATAAAAATTGAATTATAAAAATTATTTCATAAACCAAAATCCGAATTAAAAATACTAATAAAAAAAAACATAAAAATAAAAATTAAATAACTAATTTTTTTTTTTACCACTGCCTGGGGAGGAGCCCACAGGCGTGGTACACGACACATGGTGTGTCAGCCTCGGGCCGACCCCCACCCCCACAAAATTTAATAAAAAAATTTCTTTCATTATTTTAAAATTAAATTTATATTCTTAAATCTTATTTTCACAACTATTCCACATATGGAAGAATTCGAAATAAATTTGAAATAAAAGCCATTAAAATACAGAGTTATATATTCAATTAATTTTATTTTATTTAAATTTCGTTTTCAATATAAATGAAATCCAAAGCACGAATTTGTTTTATAATAAAAATCATTTCGTAAATTTGGCCAATACAATGATATGTATATAATTTCTATATATTTATTTATCTTATTTTTAAAAGAACAGAGTATATAAATTTATATAATATATCCATCAGAAGATTCAAAAATAAATAAAATAAATAAATTATTTTCTTACATAGATCTGGGTATCCAAATGTATCCAAATTCAAATGATAATAAAATAAAATTTTCTTTTCAAAGTAATTCCAACACAATATCAAATTGATTTTTCTTTCACAAATCTAGAATAAATTTGAACATACACATTTTAACTAATAAAAGAATTTTCTTTTCAATAATTTCATAATTAAATTATACTAAAGAATTTAAAACAAGGTTTTCACTACAGAGAAATACAAACATTTATAATAGACAAATCCCAATCACAGGAAACTCTTTTTAAAACACAAGGAGAAAATTAATCTTTCAACATGACAGTCAAAAGTTATTACAGAAGAATAAATCAGAAAAGAAATAATGAACTTGAAAGGAACCTGAAAACCTTCGTTTGATGAAGAATCCTTTTTGAATTCTCTTCTCGACTTTCTGCCTTCAACTCTTTTCTCGATCTTCGGCCTTCAACGTTCTTCTGAATCTCTCTTTCTTTCCAAAGCCACAATAATTTTTACCAAAAAACACCAAAACCCAAAACTATTTTTCTTTTCCAGATCCAGAACCATAGAGCCAAAAACTTTCGTGTGTGAATAAATCTCTCATAAAAATAATAAATCAAAATAAAGATTCAATAAAGCTCTTCCGCTTTCTTTTTCCAAAAAGCCTCTTTTCTTATTGGTCCTTTTCCAGCTTTTAAAAGCTCACACTTATCTAAAATTTTTAATTAAAAATTAATTATTTACACAAGATATTTTCCACACAAGATTTTCTAATTTAATAATAATAAAAAGATAATATCTAATTATTATCAACAATATTAATTTAATTTAATTTCTTGCACTATAATTAATTAAATACTTTTTAATTTATAATATATTTAAATTTAACCATTTACTAACTCTCAATTAAATCAATTAACAATGCAACATTAATTAATTATTTTATGAAATACGATTAATTAATTAAACACTAATCAAGAATTAAATAGATACTCAACAGTCAAATTACATAAAGACAAGGACAAAACTTCAGTCATAACACAACGACTCACAACAGACGATGGACTTGGGACGGGGACACTTCCAAACCTACTCCCTTTTTCAACATTTTACCCATTGGGTTAATTTATTGCTCGTCCTATCCTACCGAAGCAGGTGGAAACGAGACTTATTCCTACAATCCTGCATCCAAATAAATGTCAAGTAGCACATGTATATATATAATCAAACATCCTATCGTGAGAAGGAATTGCAGTGTAGCAGGGCACTCGTGAACGGGTGATGCTACATTGTCCTCTCACCTACTCTATTCTAACAATCACGATATCAATGACGAACTAACATTTCTAACCAAATTGATCATAAGATAACATGATACTTAACTACTGCATCATAACTAATCATTAAACCATTGCATTATAAAATAATACTGAATTCAAATAACATGATCACCATAGAATCATCACATCGACATATAAAACATTAACGAACAACTATTCAAATAAACAATAATCCAATCAACACACAAAGTATCATAAGTCATACTAATAATGTCATATCAAATGATCATGTCCACTAAAGGAATAACAACATCATCAAACTTCAAACCAACCAAATCAAACAATAATAGTATCATCATAGAATCAACGTATCAAGTTAAAGCATAGAAATTAATAAGTCTAAACAGTATGAGGGGTATTACAAATAGAATTTCCACAGAACATGGACTATGATGTATGATTTCAAAATGGAGATATCAATGAAAATCAGTTGATGTGGCAGCTTGTTTATGGTGTCAATTGTCTGTTGTGCTTATTGAAAGTATTACTAAGTTGTCTCCAAGATTGATGCTTTCTGGTTCTTTAAATTGGTATAACAAGTTTATACTCAATTTATCAGTACACATTTGTTGTATCTGTGTGGTTAATTGATTGGTTCTTTCAAGAAAGGATTAAATCCTTTTGGTTGATCACAGTAATCAGAGAAATTCATCTGGATCATTAAGAAGAGCTTAGTAATCACAGTTTGGCATGTTTATACAAGTTATAAATAGAACATATGCCAAAAAAATTGAGTGTTTTGTAGAAAGAGGTTGCCCATTTCTATTTCATTTGACTCCGCATACCCAATAAGGCACTAGTCTCTACATTTTTTCACTATTTAGATTCATTCATTTTCTTTACATCTATTAACTGAGCATAGTAGGATTTATTTTTGAATATTGCTATACAAATTATACCAAATTTGATTTCATTTGTCCACTCCCATCTTGCATTGTGGGAAAAACATTTCAAGAAAGATAAGCACATTAAGTCTACTCCACCCATATAGGTTAACCTGCCTAGGTCTAGCAACACCTGAAGAGTAGAAGGTTTAAGCCATTCAAACCTTGTTTGTTACCCTAAAACGTATCAAGATATTGGTAGCCTCTTGGGGTACCCTTAACTACGTTTTTGAGAACTAAGAAATTGGCAACTCTACTGGGGACAAACATAAAAAAATCCGGTTGAAAACCATCATATAGAGTCATTGAAGAAAAGGTTGTAATTTGAGAAGTTTCAGAAGGAGTGATTCCATTGGGGAGAAGATCAAAAATAGTTATTTCAAAAGAAACATTTTCCTACTTTTGGAAAATTAGGTGGCGACTCTAAAAAAAAAATTGACGAAGAATGGAGTTTGTGTATGGAACAAAAGAATATTTTTAGAAGCACCAGTTGATAAGAGGAATTGAAGAATTGAAAAAGAAAAAGTTGCAATTGGACTAGCAACCGTTACAATTAGGAGAATTCTGCAATAAGGATGAATACACAAATATAGGAAGGAATTGGGCCCTTCAAGTGCCTCATGATACAATTGGAAATTTCTACAATGGAGGTGATGTACTTCATGCACAACAGAACATTTATTCATCACAACCATCAAAGCAAGTAAATGCTTATCCAATCCCTCCTGGACAAAGATTGGCAAGTCATCAAGACTGTCAAAGTGATTAATGTCAAATACAACACAACTCCAGCCCACTTGGACATTTCAGTCAGAATCTGCAACAAGGTACGTATCAGAACCAACAATCTAATGTTGATGAATATTTCAAATATATTTTGGATGCCTTTCTTGGTATAAGGAGATATAGAGGAGAATCTGGGCACTCTTTGCTCTACAAAATGATGAATTTTTGTAGGAGAATACCTATTAATTTCCCACCCAGTAAACTTGAGACCATTCAACAGTTCATGAAAGTGTATGAGCCAAACCTAGTTTATTGGCCTGAATCATGCATACGAATTTATTTTGATCAACTAGATGAATGGACAGACATTGTAGATAGGAAAAGATATGAAGATAATTGTGACATCATTGATGAAGATAGAGACATTGATCAGAACATGCAACAATATGTGTGCCATAATCAACAATTTGAAGAAGAAAAGGATGAGAATGTATATACTCGAAGCCAGGACTCCATCACAGAATCAGGATGCAAAATTTCCCCCTTGGATGCATTTCTTGACATAATGAAATATGAAGGAGAAGATATAATTCCTCTATACAACAGAATGACAAAAAATTGTATGCAAATACCTTCTCATTGTAGGCCTACAAGGGCCATGTTTTTTGAATAGTTTGTAAGAGCATGGGAGCCTGAATAAGTTTATTGGCCAGAAAAGTAGCGTACCTTTGATCTGGTGAATAAATTTATTGATAACATGCAGAGGAGAAGGTATGATGACAATGGTGATATCACGGATGAGTATCAGGGAATTGCTCAGATGATGCAACCAGTAGAAGATGAGACAGGTGCAAGTCGAAATGGTTCATGTGATAACTTGCACGAGGAAGATGAAGATACAAGAGATCTCTCTTGCATAACAGATTGTGACAGGGAAAGCAGTGTATGTTATGAGGGATCTAATGAATATTCAGATTATGAAGATGAAGCTATGGATTCTTATTTATAGCAAGGTGATTCTTGCAGTTCTTGGGGTAATCAAGAGGAAGAAACAATGGAAAATGTGGATCCATTTGATAGTGAACAAATAAACCCTTTAGCTGCAACTCATAACCATGAGGACAGGATTGATGAACAAGAAGATTGCACATTTGAAAATAGTTTTAATTTTTCTTCAAAACTATTGTATGATCAAATAACAGAGGAATCTCAAGTGACATCTGACCAAGGTGTGCTACAGAGTGATTTATTTTTGAATCCACTCCATGATGAGGATGGAACGTGCTCAAATGAAGAGGAGAGTACATTAGCATGTGAAGAGAACAATTATAATGATCTTGAAAACTGCCATGTTGATGAATTGGAAAATGAAATGGAAGGGGATTGTGTATCATGTCACAATGAGAAAGAGTTGGAGGGAAATCATGTGAATCTTGATTTACAACAAGGAGATATTTCCAGCTCTTATGGAGATCAAGAAAAGGGAGAAATAATAGAAGATATGGAAGAAGAAACGTGTTCACTAAGCAGTGATCAAATTTCAGACTTGCTAACTCTTGAGTACCAGAGATGTGCACACAAGGATGATTCTGAAGTTATGTGTCCAGCTTACATTTGTTTTGACAGTGAAAGTTCTTTGTGCAATGATTCTTATGACTCCCAGTGCATTTCTCGAAATGATGAAGAAACATTTGAAGTTGATCAAGAATCTTTTTCCATTCATGAAGAGGTATGTGATTTTGAAATTTCCAACTCATGTGGAGAAGACATTTATTTGCATACCAAGGATGATAGAAGTCCAGCATTGATTGGTTCGTATATGCATGATATTGAAGATATGAGTCATAATCCAATGTCGTTTCCAAATGGTGGTATCGAAGAGGTGCAGAAGGTTTCAGATTTGTTTGTTTCAGACAATATTGATATGACATAATTTTTTGTTTCTCAAGAAAAGCACTTTGATGGTGAATTTTTAATACAGCTGGGAGTGTGTTTCATAATACATAATAATGAGAAAGATAATGAGGAATTTTGCATTGAATATGCATGTACTTTGTATGTTGAAGATAACAGAGGTTTTTCCCATGATGATGGAGAATTTGAATTACAAAATAATGAAGGGAATTTGGGCCAAGTTGAGTATGATGATTCTCTAAGAACTTTCAATAATAATGACAAGGAAGGTTGCATGAATATCTTCAAGAAGAATCTGATGAACTCAAGGAAAAACTAGGTGTTTGACAGAGGAAAGTATGTTCCTTTTTTTTGGATGGCCTTAAGCCATCGTTTATGGGTTGAATTTTAGACCATAGCAGTTCAGAACAAATGAATTTGAAATACAGAGGATCAAGGGTTTCCAGTGCATGGACAATCCTTAACAATCCTCTTAAAATTATTTTCCATGCATAATAGTTTAGGGTTTTGTTCATCTCCATTTCCATTGATTTTCGTGTCCATTTTGCTCACTTATTCATCATCTTGTGTTTGGTATACTCACCCAAAGATCTGGATCCTTGTAATGATCTCACAATCATTCATCCCCAGACGGAGCCACTGTTAGAATTGTAAAATTCTAGATATTTTACATGTTGTTCATACTCATAATTTTCCAAATAAGTCCTACCATGAGCATATTTTCCCCATTCTGGCCATATAATCCCAAGAAATCCATATATTCTAAGTATTTTACATTATAGTCCATATCGGCATGAGATTATCAAGGTCTCCCCAACCCATAATGCATTCTTGCTAATATACATTTGTTGTTTCTTATTGGAAATACCTCAGGCATCTCACAACGATCAAAATTTACCTACAGGCACCTATCGGCAGGACATACATATTGTCTTGGTGACAGAAGATTCATATCGGCCAGATAAAGACTTTGGGGTGAGGTCTTACCAATCACATTATGTCTCATTGACTAGCTGTGAACAATGTATCACCAGGAGTTATGTCTTCGGTATGTGGTCTTGCCAAATGATTCATGTCTTACTGACCGGCGATAGAAGGGGCTTATCTGTGAGAAATTTTTCATCGGAGTAAGTCATAGCAAACTCTTTATGTCTCACCGACTAGAGCAGAATGAGCAAACACTTCGGCCAAACAAAAGGTACTTGCAATGAGGTCTTGGCAAGTTTGATGTGTCTTGCCGACTGCCGATATGGATATACATCTCGGTGAGAAACTTTTGCATCAGAGAAAGGTCTTGGCGAATGCATTGGGTCTCGCCAACAAAACACAAAAAGATTCTATCGGTGTGAGGTCTCACCGAACGCCTCTATTCTCGCTGACAAAGCGCAAGGGAATTATATCAACAGCTATCAGAGTGAGGTCTTGTATTCTTGTTGATTTGTTTTGTCACGCTGACATGCTGCTTCATCAGTGAGAGAATGGTTATTTCTTGGAAACTGGAATATACATTAAGGAGATTTCTTGACGAGACATAAGGTGTCTATGGGATGTCTTCCCGACAACAGAATGTTACAGTGACTGAAAATTATATAAAAGAACATATCTCGGTGAGACTCAAACTATCGATAAGATGACATGACTTCATTGCGATGAACATAAGGATGACTGTTGGTGTAACATTGAGGATCGGTATGACTACAGTATGTCTCGGTGAATGTCTCAACAGTTGTTAATTGAAGCTCGAATGAAATTGTTGGCTGACATGTGAATGCGAAGCGATGCGTCTCTTCAGATACCAATGTATAAATATTCATTCTCAATTGTAAAAGAGGATTATTAGAGATAGATTAGTAAGTAGGATAGGAATAGAATTTCCACAGAACAGGGACTATGATGTATGATTTCAAAATGGAGATATCAATGAAAATCAGTTGATGTGGCAGCTCATTTTTGGTGTCAATTGTCTATTGTGCTTATTGAAAGTATTACTAAGTTGTCTCCAAGATTGATGCTTTCTGGTTCTTTAAATTGGTATAACAAGTTTATATTCAATTTATCAGTGCACATTTGTTGTATCTGTGTGGTTAATTGATTGGTTCTTTCAAGAAAGGATTAAATCCTTTTGGTTGATCACAGTAATCAGGGAAATTCATCTGGATCATTGAGAAGAGCTTAGTAATCACAGTCTTGCATGTTTATACAAGTTATAAATAGAACATATGCCAAACAATTTGAGTGTTCTCCAAAAAGAGGTTTCCCATTTCTATTTCATTTGACTCTGCATACCCAATAAGGCACTAGTCTCTGCATTTTTTCACTATTTAGATTCATTCATTTTCTTTACATCTGTTAACTAAGCATATTAGGATTTAGTTTTGAATATTGCTATACAATTTATACCAAATTTGATTTCATTTGTCCACTCCCATATGCCATTGTGGGAAAAAAAATTCATGAAAGATAAGCACATTAAGTCTGCTCCACCCATTTAGGTTCACCCGCCTAGGTCTAGCAGCACCTGAAGAGTAGAAGGTTTAAGCCATTCAAACCTTGTCTATTACCCTAAAACGTATCAAGAGATTGGTAGCCTCTTGAGGTACCCTTACCTTCATTTTTGAGAGCTAACAGAGTGAGAGGTTCAATTTGCCTTAGATCCACCATGAACACCAAAATAAAGAAGACAATGTGGCACTTAAATTGTGCCTTTCACCCCTAGAATGTATTAAAACTCAATTTGCAACACCCCCCCCCCCCAACAAATTACAATGAAGAAAGTTTGCAATTTTTACAAGTGACAAGCTCAAATCGACAGTTTATAACACAGTGATTTTAAAAATTTTCAGAAAAAGAGCTTGCCAACATTGAAATAGAAAGTTACAAACAAATTCCTTGTGATTTTCTAAGCAATTTTTTTAAAAAATTGCCAAATTTTGATTTCGTATGCAAAATTTATGCCAATTACAAGCAATAAATGCACCTGTACCTTCAAATTGAAAAACTAGCAAAAAATTTCAAAATCTGGAAAAATCACCTACACCACTATGAATTTCATTGAACCAGTTTTCCAACGATATCTTGTTTGCAAAAAATCAACGTCGTGGAGAAAAGTTATGCAAAATTGAAAAAAAAACTCTAAAAGAGGGACTTTAAAGACTAAACAGGGGAAAAAAAAGAATGCTAACCACGAGCAAATTTTCGGCCCCTAGGGGTTGGAAATCGGTCATCCATGTGACCGTAGGCTACACAGTTAAAAAAAAATGATGGTTCCCTTAACCGCTAGCATTTTCATCGTATCTGGTCACATGCAACTGGTAATTATCGAAACTATTATGTGGTGGTGGTTTGTTGGCGATTAATCTGGTGATTATGTGACCACTCTCTTGTTGGTCTCCCTTGGTAGCTTAGGCTTAGCTGCGGGGGTAATAATCCCGTAGAATTTAGGTTTGCTATCAAGCACTTAAACAAGTTTTTATAATTTTATAATTTTTTTTTAATACAAATACAATAAAATAACAGAAAAAATAAGGGCATCGGACAATGTGGGCCCGCAGAATTTTGGAGGTTGGGCCTGCAAACAAATTAAATTCCCATAAAACTTTTTTCTGCAGATTTAATATATACCTAAGTGGAAAAAAATTAAAAAACTCGACAATTTTTTTCAATTTTTTTAAAAAATTAAATAATCAAAAAGTTTTTTTTATGAATTTTTTTTGTAATTAAAAAATATTTTTGTTGTACCTGAGCAGGTTGGAGGGTTGTATGACCCTTTAACTAAAAAAAATTTGCACTGAAAACAAATTTTTCCAAATATAGGAAAATTATATCAAAATAATCGAAAATGACCACTTGGATGCAATGGTAGGCTTATTTTTTGCCAAAAAAGCTCCTATAAAAAGTTGTTCACTAGATTTGAGCTTCAAACCCTTCTTTACAAAAAATGCGAATGGTGGCCAAATTGAGTGAAACAAAAGCCAAATCTGACTTTCTCAAGCCTCCTGGACACAATGGGACAACCTAAAATACTGCCACTATATCAAAAAGTGTTGCAATCACCAGATCTCACCAAAATACATACATGCAATATAGGATACAAGAAGCTCAAATTACAATAGAAAACTTGATGGAAACTCTCTAATGAAAAAAAATTGGAAGGGGTTTTCTAGATTCAAAGCTCTAATACCATGTTGAAGTGATCAACCCAAGATCTTCAATTTGTAATGCCAAATAACCTCCACAAGAGATAGAGAGAAGCAACAATGGAAGATGTTCCATCAAAGAAGGATTGCAATATGATACAATATGATCTATACAATACAATACAATGCAAAATATGCTAGAGATACCTTGCTTATAAAGGAAAGGATGAAAGATAGGAAAAGACAAGATCATGACAAGTGTCTTAATCCTATCACATGAGACAACTAACTCATAACTACCTAGGAAAGTGTAAAGTCTAGATAATACAACTAATACTTCTAGAAGATACAACTAATGTCCTAAGTAAACTTAACGTGCGAATTAAGTCCCCTAAGTCCCTAGTAAAGGAATAAACTAGGTACAAGTCATATTCACACCAAAAACTCTTGAACGAGAGTAGGAGGGGTAGGTTGAGAAGCAGTGGGGGGAGTTGACTCAAGTGCCTCAGTAGCAGGCCACTTCCCGTTCACTACTTTGGGAGCAAGAGTAATAGGAGGCCACAGAGGTCAGGACAAAAAGGAATCTCCATGGGGGCCTTTCTTCCTGTTATACCGAATGGGCCTAGGCTCCTTAGGCAAAAAAGCAAGCTCGAACACAGGGCGCTTGGGCATTTGCTAAGCAAGAACCATAGGATTCTCTCATAAACGTGGAACAAAATATGATGGCACCTCACTAGGGTGAGAGGAAGCATCAGGATGAACAATAGAAGAGGAAGAAGGAGGATCTCAGGACCGCTTCTCTTCTTCCCTCCTACGTGCCTTGGCAACATCATTGTCATCTTTTAGGCAATCCCTATGTGAAACAACATAAGGTGACAGAGAGGTATCTCACTTTTAGACTTAGGCACCCTTTCTTATAATTCTGATACATTTGATGCAATAGGTCCATCCTAGATGAGAGAGGACCAACGGGAACATGCCAAGAATAGTCCAAAGAGTAGCTACCATGAGCAATGGATGATTTATAACCGGTGTCATGAACTACATGCACAAAACCCTCGTGGATAAATTTTAAACATTTATGCATGACCAAGGGAACTGCGTTTATAGCTACTAACCAAGGGATACCTAAATTCACTCTAAAGAGTTTAGACCCAGGGATAATGTCAAACAAAAGCTTCATGGATTTAGGTCCAACCAAGACTGATAGGGCAATACTACTCAAAAGGGGGCACATAAATTCTGTCATGTGTGCGGATGGTGCTCACAGGTGCGCCGTACCCATCTTTATGTAAGAAGTTAATTAGCATGATCTTCTCAATTATGATGTTTACTTGAGATGTTAGATCAATGAGAACACCCACTATGGTGTTTCTTTTGATTCACATAGGGATGTAGAGAGGAGATTGTTCCCTTATTAAAACCCATCGACAGGTCCTATGAAGTGAAGGTTATACTAGTACCACTATCCATAGGTTGCATAGAGGGGATAGGTTGATGTAGGAAAGATGCCATTACGCACACTAGATGATACTCTCATAGAGTCCCTAAAGGCCAAAGGATAAGATGGCGACCCAATTAAGGTTTTGTTATGCAACACCTTCAAAACCTTCCAACTATGCCAACTAGGGGTTGCAGGTTGGGTTGTAAGGTGAAAAACTCACAACACTCACACCTACAATTCTCCTAGAATACGAGGAAAGGAACTTTTAGTATCACAAAATGAAACCAAAATGGTTCATGTCAGGTTCACAAAAATGTAAGAGAGGGGGACCAACCACGTTCAAGGCCCTAGATCATGGAGGGCCAAGAGCGGAAGGTTGCCCTAACTTACCTCAGCTTAAAGGGGTGTTAGGAAATGTGGGATGAGAATGATGAGGACTATGAGGTCCTTAAATCACTCTACAAACCCAAAACATATAATGGGGCTAGGCGAGCCAACTTTTAGGTTTAACACTACACCTTAGGAAGCTCTCTGCCTAAGGACAAAAGCGCAGTTCTAGATGACCACGCGGCGCAATGGCGTCTCTCAAGTGCATTGGTGCCCATATGAGTAGAGGACTAAAGAGACAAGGTTAAACACTATAAAATGGACTAACACCCTAGCTAGTAGTTTTAGGAGAACAAATTAACACTATGAAATACAAAATGTATAGAAAAATGTGATAAAGTAAATTAATGCTAGGGTGACAAGAATGATCTCACTAAAAAGCCTATTTTCCAGCTAGCTCCAAGTAACATGTCCACCTACACACAATGAAGAGGAAAATTGTTGGGTGGTTGTATAGGGGCCTACCTCAGCTAGACCCCCATTCAGGTGTTTCCACCTCCACGGACAACCAAGAGAGTGATAATGGAGAAATATATGATAAAGAAAGAAATGAAATAAAGAACACAAAAACACTATAAAAATAGTAGGGTTCTACCCACCAAATCATAGAGGAAAGGAGTAGAAAGCTTACCACCTCCACTAAGAGCTCACTGGCTAATGAAGGAGATAATTAGAGACTCAAGCCTCTGCTGCAATGGTGTTGGTTCCACAGTTGCTCTACAGAGTTGACAGAGTGTTGTTGCTGTTGTTATGGAGTGCAAAAGTGTTGCTTGAATGCTTATAATACAAGGAGTGAATGCTAGAATTCTTGGAGAATGATCAAGTTGAGTGCTTAGAAGATGCAAGGAGATTGAAAAGCATGTAGAAGGAGTGAATTTGAAGGAGAGAATGAAGAAGACAACCATATTCAGGTCAGTTAGCTCAAGGGGGCATTACAAATCAACCTCGAATGGAGTGTAATGCCTCTGCAGTCTTCAAACATGGGAATCTGCCAAGAACGTAAGCACACTGAGCAGATGTCTATGTGTCACACAAGCGTCCTTGACAGTTATTCCTCTGTCGGCACACAAAACAACCACCAAGTGGAATGAAGGCAGTGAGCTTATGTGGAATTTATCCTTTGATTTTTTTTTTCTAAAATGAAGAAGGGAAAAAGGGGAATTTCCATAAGGGTTGCAAATTCGCTCCTATACATAATTATATTAAATTATTATAGTTATTAATGTGAGCATAACATCTTATAAATATATTTATTTTTATGATAAGTTTAGGCAACAATAAACTGGCATTGTTATTGTACATATGGAGATTGAATCATATAGGCAACATACCAGTTTCATGCAAACCAAATGTATATTGAATATTTCCTTGAATCATTATCAATATAAATAAGGACTATAACTATTGTTCTTCATTTTCTATATTTAAATTGATTGTAATACGCAATCAAAGTTACATGAATAGTATTGATATTCAAAATATTTACATGTTGTTAGCCCCAAAAAAACCAAGGCCAAGAGAGTATACCTGACTTGCAACCCCAACCCAAAATACACATTATCAGCCAAAAAACCCATGCCCCAAAACATTGTAATTACAAACCAAATACAAAAACTAGTGACATCGAATTGTTTAGTCAACATCATAATAGAAGCATCCCTCCAAAGTGGCAATAAATTCCACCATCCATTACATGTCAGGGACCTCAACCAATCTGAGGCACTGACAAAGGAATTTGTATCCAATAGAAGCCCAACACCTATGACGATCTAAACCACACTCATCCAAGTTTAGGATGAAGGGTCGTTGCTCAACATCCATCCCCAAACAAAAAATCTATTCAATGTCGTCAGTCCAAGGAATATCAAAACCAAGTTCAACCATCATAACCACGTCTAGATCATATTGGAGGAAAGTTGTCTTAAAAACTAGCCTCAACATCAACAAGCAACACAACTTGGGAACCTCCAAGTCGAGCAATGAAGCTAGGAACTAGAAAGAAATGTTAGAATTAACTTGATGTCTATTGGAGGAGACCAAAAAAATCTCAACCAATTACCATTTTCATGACCTCACGGGAGAACATGTCTTTAATGAGGTAAATTTTTTATAGTCTATGATCCGTGGTGAAGCCTAAAAATTCCATTTTCCTCTTTGAGCTTTGTAGCCTAGCTGAAGTCTTCATTGTCTTCAGTGAATTGCAAACCAAGAATCATTATCAAGCTTAAATAGAATAGTGCACTGAATTAGCAAGAGTTGCCAACCAAAACCCCATCACCCCAAGACAATACAACAATACGTGGCACTCAGCATGTGTCGATGCCAGGACACACTAAAGCTGAGTCAATATAAAATATTAATTCCTTAAATTATTTCTATACATAGAGATTTGTTAATGGAAAAATATGATCCCAAGTCATGGTACGAAGGTATAGAACGATCACATCCACACAGCAACAAAATATCAAAAAGACCATGTGATTATTCTAGCCACAATGGATCTAAGGTGGCATAAACAAATTTTGGCCCTAGGTGGGGCAAACCCACAAAATTTGTTTACAATTCCATTGAGGAAGGAAAAATGCATTTTCAGATGGAAAACACTCTAGGGAGTTTGCTAGAACCCCCCCTTCTAGTGAACCTCCCTTTAATGGGTTTTATTTTTTAGTTGTATTAAAGGGGGGTTCGTTAGAAGGGGGTTTGAGCAAACCCCCTAGTTCTAGTGAACCTTGGTTTGCTAGAACTCCCCTTTTCCCCCCTTCTCCCTCTCTAGCACCAAAAATTTACAAAAATTTTCCCTTTGAAGCTCAAGTTGAGGATAAAAATGGAGGAGACTTCACATACCCAACTAGATGATGGTAGTCCTCAGAACGAGCTATCCATCGAATATAATTTTAATATTTTTTGGTTTTATTATGTATAAATATAAATTCAAAAAAATAGAATTTTGTCCTTCATAGAAAAAAAGTTATGTTCTATACGGTGAACATCACTCCTTAAAAATGGTGTTTACTAGTAAAAACTAGTTTTCAAAGGAGATGGAAAAAGAAGTACAATATAATTCCAAAATTTTTTAAAAAATATATTTAGAATCTATAGACAAAATGTCACAAATCACTAGTTTGCGTCATCTTCAAATTCCTCATGGTTTAGCCACTATAGGTGCCCAAAAGTGAAGATTTAGTTAGAAAAAGATAGTTTAGTGTCTAGTTTGGCCAAAACTTATAAACCATTATTGTGGGATCACCTGGTGGTAGATGGGTAGTAGTGTTACTTTCCATCCACCCCTTCATTTTCTAGCGTGTCAGCATCACCATTGCCTTCCATGTAAATATGATTTATTGTAAATTAAGCTCAAAATATTGTAACAATTCCATAGCCTTGCTTAGCAGTGCCCACAACTTCCAATTCAACATATCACCACGTTGAACAGAATTGACAACAATTGTTGAATCTCCTTTGATAGATAGTTTCCTTATACCTATATCTCTACACAATGTGATCCCATGGATAATGGCCATGAACTCTACTTAATTGTTGGTGCCCTCAAACAACTATTTCATCGAGGTAAGAACTATCTCACCCTGCCAATCTCTCACTATACATCCAACTCTAGATGGCCCAGGGTTACCTCTAAAAGAACCATCAAAGTTCAATTTAAACCACTCACTCAGGGTGGGGACCAAACCACCTTCGTTTTGTCCTATTTGGTCGCAGAGCCACCATTCCCCACCTAGGCTAAAACTTGAAGTGAGGGCCATGTAGCCTGTAACCTAGCATCCCATTAAAAAAAATTATTATCTTTGGCCACCTGTTGTAATAGTTTTTTGTTTAATATTTCCACCAGAACAAATTCAATTTTGTTGAGAAGGGAAGAAATTCCCATACTTTTCCCTTGAAACAACCTCCCATTTCTCTCCTTCCAAGGTTCCCAAATTAGGATTGAGGGGCTCATAATCCAAATTTAGCACATAGCCACCTCCAACATTCCTAAACTTAAGAACACCCAAGAAAAAAATGGTCACTTGTTCATTCCTCCACTTCACACAGTAGACATCTAAAAGGGCCATGATACCCCATTCGATGAAACTTATCTACAATCAAAGTCTTGTTTTGTATTGTCTCCCAAGAAAAGGTCCTTACCTCAGGGAGACAAACACTACTCCAACACAACTGCAATGGGAGTCTCTCCCCAACCAAACACCACCCACTATATAAAATCCTATAACCATACCTTGCATTATAATGGCCTAATTTTGAGCCAGCCCACAATAGGGAGTCAACATCTTCACGAAAAACCAAGGTTTTGATTTTTAGAGCATCTTTCAATGCCTATGACTCTCTCTATGGAAGATTGAGGCAAGTAAAATCTTTCTACTTCCACCCCAACACCAAATTCCCCTTATCCAGAGTTACATAGTCCTTTACATGACTACCCCAAAGTTGTTTTAGAGTTTCCTTGACCTATTTTTCCTTAATCAAATTTTCCAAACTCCAATAGCCAACCCACGAGTCCTCCCAAAATAATGCTTTTCTCCCATCATGAAAATCCCATGTCAAAAAATCACAAATAACCTTCTTGCATTTTTGCATGAAGTTCCAAATACATGAACCCATAGGTGGATTAGATATTGTCAGAATGTCCCCATTGCCACCAGCATCTAAATATTTGTGGTGTAGAATCCCAACCAATTTGTTCTACATTTCACAATGCACATGCCACACTAGCTTCACCCCAAGGGCTCTATTTGGAAAATCCAAAAATTTGAATCCAAGCCCCCATCCTCCTTTGTCCTAAAAAGTTTATCCCAAGTAATCAATGTAATCTTCTTTTCAACAGTTCCTTTCCAAAGGAATTGTTTGGTTTGTTTTGTTAGATCAAAACCAACACTACTCGGAAGTTCCATAACTGACATGAGATAAATGGGAAGGGTAGACAACACCACTTTTACCAATGTAATTCTACCTGCCCATGACAACCATTTTCATTTCCATGAGTTTAGTTTTTCCCCAACCTTGATATTTAGCAGGTCCCAGAGGCCCTTATATCTAAGGCCTTTGGCTAGGGGGATGCCCAGATAAGTGTAGGGCAGCGATCCTTTATTAAAGTTTAAAATCCTCAAAATCTCTTATTCTTTACTAGCATTTGTGTTAAAGAAGAAAACCTCTTATTTGTCTTTGTTCATAGTCTGCCCTAAAGCTAGAGAGTATTTCCTCAAGATCACATTTAGCTGAATAGCCTCTTTCCTTTTAGTTGGGCCAAGCAACATGGTATCATCAACAAATTGTTGATGGGAAATTTCCTAAAGTGTACTAGTTACTTCGATGCCATCAATCTAATAAGAATTAATTCCTGCAGTGATTTCCTGACCCAAAGCATTTACCATTAAGATATAAAGAAACAAGGAGATGGGATCACCCTGGCACAACCCTCGAGACACTTCAAAAAAGCCCTCAGGAGAGACATTTAGCAAAACTAAGAACCTTGACATAGAAATGCAATAAAACACCCAATTCAACCATCATTTGTTATATCCAAAGGCCTCAAAAACTTTTAATAATAACCTCCAATCCACCATATCGTACATATTTTTTTGATGGCCAACTTTATTACCATGATGGCTTCGTTGGATTGCTAAATCAAATGAATGGTTTCCTAAGCAACAATTATCCCATCCAGTATTAATCTTCTAGGAATGAAACTATTTTGATCTTCTATTAAAATGCCTAGAAGTAATAGTTTTAGTCTATTTTACATTGCTTTCATAATTATTTTATATATCGTGTTACAAAGAGAGACTGGCTTGTAATTGTCCAATGATTTTGAAGCTTCCCTCTTAGGAATCAATGCAATGAATGTGTTATTAACTTTTGTAAGAAAATTACAAGAATTCCATGAAGCCTCAATGGCTTCCACCAATTCATCCCTAAGTAGGCCCCAAAATCTTTGAAAAAAAACCCATAGGAAGCTCATTCGAACTAGGGGATTTGTTCAGGTGGAGTTGAAAGAGAGCCAATCTTATTTCCTCCTTCGAGAATTTCTCATTCAACATTTTATTTTGTGCTTCGAATACTATCTTTGGGATATGCCTAAGCATGTAGCTTGTTGATGCTTAAAGTTCAAACTCTCAACATTATTTAGCAGGTTGCTAAAGAGATTTATTGTTTCTTCAGCCATTTGTTTAGGGTCCTCCACCACAAACCCATCTGAAATCTTCAAACTAGTTATTCTATTCACACCCCTATGTTGTTTAGTGCTATTATGTAAAAATTTCATATTCTTGTCTCCTTCTCTAAGCCAAACCTCTCTAGACTTCTACCTCCATAACACCTCCTCTTTGGCTAAAATTTCTTCATATTCCCCCATCAAATATTTTTCTTTAAGGTAGCTCTTCTGGTTCATCCCATCCCAGATAATTTCCTCTTCGAGACTCTGTAGATCCACTTATAAGGCTATCTTTATATCAAAAATGTTTTTAAAATGCATCCAATTCCAATCCTTTATCCTTTGCTTTAGTCACATGAGCTTTGTTATGAAGAAAAACATCTTGGATCCATTTACATGAAACCCCTTCCACCATTCTTCCACTAGCCCCAAAAAACTAGGGTCCTTAAACCACATATTTTTAAACTTAAAAGGGCACCGAACCAGGCTGTGATCCCCAAGAATGTCCAATTGGATTGGGAGATGATCAAATCAAGCACAAGGGACAATGCAATCCTCCAACAAGAATGGGAAATTATCGAGACATCCACTAAATAGGAATATGTCCAACTTTTCAACAATCTAACAAAAGCGCATCTTCATTTTTTTCCACATATATGATCCATTCTTAAAGTCGATGTTTAGCAATTGATTCCTTTCTACCCAATCTCAAAATTCCTTTTGAGACTGATTTCTTTTTGGACTCCTCCCTTCTTATCACTGCCATCGAGTATTGCATTGAAGTCACCAACAATGACAAAATTTTCTCCATGATGAAGCCTCAAAAAAATTTCTATTTCCTAGCATAGAGCCCTTTTTTTGATGCAAGAGTTTGGACCATACACATTCACCAGTACGAACATTAGCTTTGAGTGTATACAACGAACTCAACATTTGAGCCAACACACGCCTTTTGTGAGCATTTCAATCCGAACTGTTTGCATTTTCTAAAATAAGGCAATGCCACTAGATGCCCCATTTGCTTGAGCATCCACAACATTCCAACCTTTCACTTTTTTCCTAAATAAATCTAAATAAACATTGGTTAGCTTGGTTCTTGGATTAAGAAGATATTTTCTTTGTCCATTTCCATTCTTCACTTGACCAAACACTACTTGTTAGGGGCTTCCACAATATGATCTTCATAGCGACTCGGGAAGGGCCCCCCTTCCCTGACCTCAATCTGGTTTTGATTTCTTTGTTGTCTATTATTTAACCCCCAATAAACCATATTTTTTTGGTTCCTCTAATTCATCCCCGACTTTTGCATTTGCTTCCAATAACATTTGTTGTTCTTCTTCTAATTAAATTCCATTTTCCAAATCGACCATACCTTCTTCTGCACTATTCCAACGAAAAGCCGATATAAATAGTAATAATATAAACAAAATGATTTTCTAAATGACATACCAATTGATCTCATGTACTACACAAATTTATGTAAAAAATAAACCATTTTTTTTTCTAATTGACCATCCGCAACTCCTTGATGGGTGTACCCATTGCACACCAAAGTGCCATTGTTAGTATATTATTATTAATATCATATTATATTATATTTTTTTTGGCTAAGTAGTATTATATTATATTATTATTACATTATTAAAAAATGTTGCTACTATTAAAATGATTTTTATAACATTTTTTTTTTGTCTTTCTAAAATGTGCTTTTTTTTTTGTGACTGATTGTGTTGATCTCTTATAGACATCATATTGACATTGTAAGATTTATATAATTTTAATTTCCAAATAATTTTTTATTTATTTTTGAATTTTAGTTTAGAAAAATAAAAACAAAAGTGAATGCAATTTTTTTTACTTACATGATTTGTTTAATTATTAGAAGAGTTTCTTGTGTATTATACTTTGGATTCCTTCTAATTGTATTGGTCACACCAAATTTCATATGATTGTTTAAACGTGTAGGATATCATTCTTGCAATTATGCTTATTTTGTTGTCATTTATGTAAGAACAATGGTCTATATCTTGACATAAAAAGGCATCCCACATTTTGTACCCATTGACCATGAATCTACAAATTGCCATCAACAATGAATTCTTTCCTTGGTTGAAATGTTTTAGATTTAACACTATGGGATTTATTGGCTAATGAAGATGGATAAATAGTTTTAAATTTGTTAAATTAATTTTCTCATTTGACTACTATTTTTTGTCCATAACCTCTTAATAATGTAATTGCCTATCGTATGTAATTATATATCCTTTTGATCATAATTTTATTTTACTTAATTAAAATATTAAAAATTCTATTATTTAAAATATAGTTAAAATTAATATAAAGTTAAGTCCACAAAATACCACCTCCTCCATGGAATTTACTCATTTATAACAGTTGGAAAGAAAAAGACAAAAATGATTCTCTCCGAGGTGTAGTCCTATTGACTGCTTTCTCTTAATGTAATTTTCTTTTTGCTTCGTTCAATATGTTAAAAAAAAAGGGAATTACCTTTATTTTTCCCCGAAGATATTCGTACCGGCTCTCACTGTCAGAGTACAGTTAAAGTGCGTCGAGGAATTGCTTTGGGTACTCCTTGCAACTTTGTGTATTCATTTTATTGCCACCTGTGCGGTGGATATATTAGCCAGCTCATTATGTCAAATCGGAGCTGTTTTCGCATTTAAGCACTTTGGTTCATTTTAAGATGCTATTAGAGGTTTGAGTCGGTAAAAGCTGGCCTGCTATCAGTTCCATTCATCTCCACGAATTCGTTCAGAATAGTGGCACACAACCCTGCATTGAGTTGCGCTATTGTTTGAGATATATCTCCAAAGCTGTTCCCATGGAATTCAAAAGGCAAAAAAGAGATCCGAAGCTATTTTTATCAGAAGAGTGGCGTGAGTGGCGTTTGGCTTCTGTGGATGAAGTGAGAATGAATATGGAAACGATTAAGAATGAGGAAGTCCTCAAATCTTGGGATATTGCACGCCTTTTGGATGGATGGGTAGATGGCCCCGGCTACAGATATACTATTAGCAATGAGTACAAACCCAACATGGGACACATGCTGCTAGTTAGGACATCAGCATCAAGACCATCTGGTAAGTTGATTGCTCTAACTTTTCAATATTCCATTTTAGATTAAGGAATTGCACGAGGTTAATTGTCAAATTCACTTTCTGCAGATGGTACTTTTGAAGAAGAAATGTTCTCTGGAGTGGAGTTAAACAGTGAAGGAAGAAAAGCCGCTCTATTGCTCTCCTGTGATGATAAAATTATTGAAGTCATGTGCTTTGTCTTAAAGAGTATCATCAAGAGTTTTAAGGAGCCTCAGGCGCGTCAAGCAGAGGTAGATCGGTTGACGGAAAGCCTGAAGGAGACTTTCAATCACCGTAGAACATTATTGCACTACGCAGCCGATCAGGATCTCAACGGAAACAATGCTGAGCTCATTGCAGACTTGGTTCTAAGAAATTTTGAATATGGAAAAGAGTTGATAAAAGCTACTGATAAATACGGGAGGACTGCTCTTCATTTGGCGGCTCTCCATGGCCACATCCAACTTTGCACTTTTCTAATCAGCGAGTGCGGGTTGAAAGCCAAAGGAAAGGATCGAAACGGTGAAAATCTACTGCATTTTGCTATAAACAGCAATAAAATAGAAATATTCCATAGATTAATGCAAATAGATGAGGTGCAGCGTCTAACTGCTTTGCAGGACGCCAAGGGTAAGACCCCGTTGCATAAAGCAGCTGCCAACGGTAATAAAAATATTATTGCCACTCTTCTACAAAACCTGGGAGGAGTAAGCATGGAAGATTATATTCATCAGGCCGACTTGTTCGGGCAAACAGCACTTCACCAAGCAACAAGTGGAGGGCACAAGGAAGCCGTTAAGTACCTATTAGAAAAGGGATCGAAGCCTCTCTCAGAACGCAACTCTGAAGGTAAAACTGCGCTGCACTATTCTGTGCAGCTCGCAGACAAACAACCGACACTAGCAGTAGAGATGGCTGGGATACTGCTGGATCATTGCAGATCCGGCGAAGAGAGGTTACTTCTGCTGTGGGCATCGGCTAAAGGTATGGGTACAGCAGAACAAAGTGCGGAATTCTCACCAGAAGTTCAAATTTTTCTCAAGCGACAAAGAGAAAGAGAACTCGCCGCGAAAAGCTCAAGTGACTTGTTAGTAAGCGCAATTAAACTGGGGCACGAGGCATATGCATGGGAGCTTATCAATAGAGGTGCCAATACTAGTGAATTAGACAACTTCTCCAAGGGTAATTTGTCAGAAGTTGAACGGAAGCGAGTCGAGAAGTGTATGCTTTCTTCACACCCTTTTCCTCTCGTTCCGCGCATTGTTTTCTTTTGAGTAGATTTACTGTTTCCTTTTGTTTATGTGTTTCGAATTCAGCGCTTCGATGTGACCATGATAAGACTCCGAGAATTATATTGAGTATTTTAAAGTCCAAGTTGTATTTTTTTTAATTATTATTTATTTATTTAATTTTTACATTTTTATTGGAAGACTTCTAAATATCTAGAAAGCCTTTTTTTACAGAGTTATATAGGTTAATTAATGATCATAAATTAATTAATTTAATTAGAGTTAAGTAAATAAAACAAGTGAGTGATAAAGTTAGGTAGTTTTTAATTAAAGTAGGAATGTGGAAGTTAAAATTATTTGTAGAGTTGACTTACATCAAGATTCAAAATGGATCTTATAAATATATAGAGACATTTTTAGTATTGTTACAATCTCTTAACTTGTACATAAGCCAATACCAGTATTAGATCATTGTCACATAGTGCATATCTCTACTATGACCTATTAATCTATCCTAGTGAAATGTGCACTTTTGCTCTTCAATTTTTTATAATCTCTATTCACTAACTACTAATAAATAATAGTATCTAAAAATACCTAGTGGAAGTCATCAAAGTACAAGAGTCAACTTATACTAAATAAAAAATGGTTGAATACAATCCAAATCAAATATAGATAGCCTAAATGACATTTGGTATGGATTAGATTCCTTCTAGTGCTCCAAATTGAAAGAATATTATAATGAATGTTCCTTGAAGTTTAAATATGTTGAATAATTATAAACATAACAAATTATCACGCAAACAAGTATCAATTTAGTTTCTAATGTCTAGTTGATAAGGGTGAGAATCAAACAAACTAAATTTAAAAGTTTAGATTTCATCAGAACTATATTGTGCAAGATCAATCCCACACATCATAAAATGACCTAGGACATAGAGTGGATGTTCTTAGTACCATAAAAAATTGGGCTAGTAATGAGGTGTATGTGTGGGGATAAGGGTAAATGGGATGGGAATACATGGCCAAAGGTATATAAATGAATGTAAGAGGGAGTGAGTGAGGGAGGATGGTGATAAAAGGGTGCTAAACTTAGCATAAAAGTGTATCAAATATCCACATGCAATTGTATTAAGATATTTTATCAAACTGAGCCTTGAATTAAATGGGAATTGACATGGGTATGCAAATTTCACTATTATAATTTTTCCCACACTTTGAGGTGCATGTACATCTTAAATGGTCATGTACCTTAAAGTATGTAATCATTTACAATCAAGCTTGTAAAATAAATTTTCCTATAGAAAAGGATAATTGGGCCATGTAACATAATGGACCCTCTAGGTCTCACCATGTGTGTTTATCTTTGACATGTGTACTCCACAAAGGCGCAAAAAATAAAGAGCGATTGTGTATTGAGTAGCTCCTATAACACAAGTGAAGGTAAAACTAACTACAAGTTGAATTTATCATCAATGGTCACATGAGGGAGAGTAAAGAATAGGATTACCAAAATTCTGGTATGGAATGTGGTAATGGCATATCAAGTGTAGGCTACTTGATCCAATTCATGGTTGGAACTAGAAAATAATCTTGCACATTAGCTAGTACACAAATAGGATTACAAAGTTATGCTAATAGAAAAGAGGGTAGATCAAAGTAGTGTGCCCAAAGTGCAGAAGCATCACAAAGGAATGACAATGATGAGACAAATATAATGTATTCATAATTGGAATGAGGTACAAATAATTATAGAGAATAAGGTAGGGAGTGTTAGTTCTATGATTAGATAAGGAAATGTGCATCCATCTAATTAGAAAATTTGAGGCCATATAGGGACTTTTTAATGCTTTAATACTTCTTTAAAACATATACAACATAGGTATTTATACATGACTATATAATGGGAATGACAATGGTTATCTAAATGATATGGTGCTAATTGTTAGACTTGTATGGATCCAATATTTTCATTGTGGGTTTTGTCAAGTTGCTTGCATGTATGAAAGTATAACATATGGGTAAGTGCAAGAAGTTGGGTCCACTTTTTGGCCAAAAAGTGGAAGTGTTTTTTCTTGAAAAATCAAAGTTTATCATAATTGGAGTAAAAATTTGAAACACTTATACATAAAATATTAAAAAATCTAATAATATGAAATGTAGGATTTTGAGTCTAGTTTTAAAATATATAGTTTATTCTAATTTACCTAGATGATACAAGCTATTTTTTTATAATATGTCCAAAAACCATTTTTTTAAAGTCACTTTTCTTAGGGCCACAACATGCACATGTATGGAAAGCATAATTTTACCTAAATAAAAGATTTTTTCTAATTCCTTTTGTAGGAAGATGTATAATATTGATGAGGATATTTTTTTATAGTTTTTTCTAATTAATTTTTTATTGGCCCTAATTGCTATTTTTGAAATCCCCTCATGTGTGGAAAACATAATTTGAGTTAAACTAATCATACAATGATTTTTTTTCATTGTGCAAAGAATTGTGTCTAGATTGATGATATATATAATAAAAACTAAAAGTTACTAAAAAGGTACTAGTACCTAAATTTCCATTTTTGTGGACCATTTTCCTCATAAATTAATTAATAAATAAAAAAACAAGTCGAAATATTAAAAATACATATTTGAAAACTACATATCATCATCTATAATGGGTTTTAATTTCATCAAAAATTCCATAAAAAAAATCATTAGCCATATTGCTAAAGTTAGTTTTTCTCTTATTGTTTTCATGGTGTTCTACTTGTAGGTCCAAGGCTAAGGGATGGGTTTCCAAGCCTAAAAAGAAAAGAAAATTCATGAGTTTCAAATTATAAATTTTAATGAAATGAGTACCCACTCCAAAATACATACTCATTCTAAAAAGAAGCAAGAATATTATGTAATTAGAAATGGGTACTCATTTTAAATTAGGTATCCATTTTAAAATGAAATTGGTACCTATTTTAAAATAGGTACCCATTTTGAAAGAAAAAGGGTACCCATTTTAAAAATAAAAATAGGTACCCATTTCATACACATATAAATTGAGGTTCAAGAGTATGATCCTAGATGGGTACCCTTTTTTTAATGAAATGAGTACCAATTTCTATGGATATTTTTTACAAGCCTAACGGTCCCACTTAAAAGGGACCCAACTTCTTGCACTTACTCATAGGAATGATTTCATTCTATGCATCACATATGTATGGTCTAATGAAAATTCACAAAGGAAAATAATGTGTGTAGTATGTGTATTAGTGCACAATGTGAAGGGTTATATAAAGCATTTTTTTCACATAACACTTAATGACATGTTAAAGTTGCTTAATATTGCATATAAAGAACACATTATATGGTGTAGTTGTGAGTAACACAACTATAAGGTGCATGTGGCTAAATTATATTAAGTTACACTTAATTAATATTTGATTATATCTATATATGAGGCACCTTGGTGTTGTACAAGGGAATGGCACCTATGAAGTAATGTAGTCTTGTCATGAATTGATTTGTGAGGTTGAACTAGGATTATTCTCCATTTTGTGGAGAGAAATGATCCCCATTATGTTGGTATTACACATAATAATATGTTCTTGGATCATTCACCCTTTATTGAAGAGAAATGATCCTCATTTTGTTGGTTCTTTGAAGTGCCTAGGTGTATTGGTATTATTAAATTGTTTCAAATTTATGTTCTTATTGTAGATGCTAAGAAAACTGGATTTGTATGCTCTAATTTTGAAAGGAGAGTGTTTTGATGGGAACATCCTTCCTTATCAAGGAATGCACATAAGAAATTCTTGTATGTAAGCACATACATTAGGCTATTCTTCCTTGTCAAGATATGTGGATCCTTATACTCTAATGTTGAAATAAGAGTGTATAAATGGGAGTGTGAAAATACTTCCACCCATAGTTTTAATCATCATGTCCATAGTTTCTTCCACATGATTGTACTCTTGAACTATCTAACTTCTAAATTAATAATGGTTGTAGAAAGTTGAGTTACAATCATGTTGATGTAATCTTTGCGAGTGTTGAAGGTCTTGATGATGTCCTAGCATAAAGTGTATTGCACAATTTCTCTTATTGTCACAAAAATCATATTTTTGAATTCTATGTGTTCTATTATGGATGTGGTAGCGAAGGTGGTTGACATCATGTGGATATTGAAAATGATTATGAAGTCTACATGTTCTTTTGAGGGTGTTATTTTTGTGTAGGTTTCTTTTATATTTGTATTTAGATTGAGGTTACATGTGATGGTGTGTATATTATGGTTGGTACAATTTTGGCATAGCAAATAATTGAGGATTGTGTGTGTCTCCTTGAGGTTCCTTATGCACATAGTAATAAGAATAAGAATGAACCTATGGAAGAAAGTACATTTTTAGATTATGCATAGATTCCTTACTAGAGTAAGGTTTCTTACCAAGAAAGTGGATACATTTGAACTTTTAGATGTAGGGCACAATATAAATATATATTATCAATGATAGAATATTATAGTGAGAAGATTATAAGACCTTCTCTTCAAGAAAAAAACACTAGTGTAATATAGATCAGTGTTGCAAATGCTCATCTAAATCTATGAGGGATTATCAATTCCTTCTCCCCATATGTTTCTAAGCATAGTCATTATAGATTTTTTTTTTATTCATTTCAAACCAAAAACCTTGATGTGCTTCTCAAAATTTCTAAACATAGAGTTAGAGGAATTAATCTATAGGGAATTATAGGAGTATTCTAAAGGACCATCTATCATTTTATATGTAAATTATATGCCATGATTGTTATTTTCATATGGATGACTATTAAAATAAATGTAAGGAACTATAGACACTCAAATTAGAGTTAAGAAACTCTCCTTTCATAAAGAAAATTTGGTGTAACTTATGCATGACATATTTTTTTCTATCCACAAAGAGA
>VDFB02386235.1:0-22577 GCA_007258455.2 Sequoia sempervirens | reverse complement strand
AATATGGGAATGGACAGATTGGCTAATGAGAAAATTATTCCAAATTTTGTTGACGGACGTTACATGATTTGGAATAAAAGCATGGAATGGAAACTCTAGGTTACCAAACAGGGTTATAGGAATTTAATAAGATGTTAATTAAAAGAAATGCAATCATCAGAGAGGTTCATAAGAATCTTACTGCACTCAGTTTACTACCTAATTTGCAAGGAGGTGATAGTAATGAAGATGTTAGAGTCCTAAAGGAAGGTTTTAAGAAGATAATCAATGAGATCTTTAACTCCCAATCCTTTGATGCTAAGAATTTGATAAAATTCAGTGGGATAGACCTAGTCCTATTTCAAACAACTAGATTGCAGAAACATATGATCGAAGAATTGAAGCTACTCGTGATAACCGAATGGCCTGGAAGCTACAAATGGGGAACATTACTAGTCCTCAACACAAGGAGTTTCTACCACATGTTGCAAAAGCTTTCCAATCTTTGCGAAAAATACTCTCCACACCAACGAAACCTAGATGTTAAGTGCCATCATTGTGACTTTTCAATTACTATCTTGATTTTTCACCTTATTTTAATTTTATTTTTTTTGGGTAGTTACGGGAAAAAGGGAAGTGGTTATTCATCCACTTATTTATATTTGTATTTAGAACGAAAAACTCTCTCTCTAGTTAGTTTTCAAAAAAGAACCTCGATATTATATTCTTTGAATATAATTCTATAATTTCTGCAAATTGAAATCACTAGTTGTCCATGTGCATCTGTTTATGGAGATAATTTTACAAATCTTAGATCTATGCGTTTAATTTTTTCCTCTCATGTTTATGCTTATTCCTATGTGAATGTATATGCATTTATCTTTGTAATCGATTTCATTTTTTAAATAATATTGGGTTGATATATATTCAATTGTTTTATGAGAGCTAGTCTGTGTGCTAGTGTTTATAATTTATCAGATCTAATATTGGAAATATTTTGATATCGTTTTAGCCTTTTCGCTTTGGTTAAAATCACACATCATTTTATTTTCAGTTCATTTTAATTTGTTGAATATCATAATAGGGAGTTGTACCTCTTCAATTCAAAGGGTGATTGCTTTTTCAAAGGGAGCAGCTTATCCAAAGTTGTTGGGACATAGGACCTTCGAAAAGAGTCAATATCGTTAAAGTAAAACCTCAAGGTGCCCAATTTTTTAGCCAACAGATATTTGTGCGAATGATGTTACATGAGGTTTTCCATTGCCCAAAATTTATCATGGTTTGTGCCCAAAATTATGATGATAACAAAAGAGAAGTTGTTAATAAAGATAGCAAAGAAGAACTGTTATCCATTAATACAAAAGAACTCAAGGAAAAGTGTTGGGGTTTACAACTGAAGAATTTGGAAATGCCCATATTGACCTAGAAAAGCTTGTTAGTGATTATGAAGCAGTGGATGGAAGGGAGAAAAAAAATCATAAATAAAATAGTTCAGGATAACATACAAGTTAGAAAAAAATTGAAAGGTAATCATAAGCCTCCTTATGATTTTGATATTTTTAGACCATGGGTTCAGGATACTATTTTCATGCTAGCATTTTTCCTCAGACTAGATAGGAATTGGGAAGTAGGTGCAAGCCTCCTTGAAATGGTATATAATATCCA
Organism: Sequoia sempervirens; assembly: GCA_007258455.2. Lineage (NCBI taxonomy): Eukaryota > Viridiplantae > Streptophyta > Pinopsida > Cupressales > Cupressaceae > Sequoia > Sequoia sempervirens. The sequence goes on along the minus strand of VDFB02386235.1, from coordinate 20,933 downwards.
TTATGGTGTTCCACATGTCAAATATAACTCTATTGAGCACATTGTAGAATCCATGCATAAACAATTTTTAATAATTAAAGGAGGTTCCACCAAGATATTTAGGTTCACAACCTACTTGTGCTATTTTTTTCTATTCAAATTTAGAGGAATGTTTCAGACCAACAAGCTTCTGATTCAGCCCTATAGTAATGCTCAAGAAAATAAAATGGCTCCAGTATATGATTGGACCACTGAGATAAGGATGCATGATTCTCGAAGGAACTACAATCATTTTGTAGACTACTTTTTGGCTCCATTGCATCAAACAATTACAAATACTTCAATGCCTAGATTGTCTATGTCATGTAGAAATTTATTGTTTGATGCAATTTGAGATAAGGATGCATGATTCTCGAAGGAACTACAATCATTTTGTAGACTACTTTTTGGCTCCATTGCATCAAACAATTACAAATACTCCAATGCCTAGATTGTCTATGTCATGTACAAATATTCAACTAGGAAGATAAATACAATTGGCTGATTAGTACTTAATGGAAGAATATATTGTGCTAAGATTTTATGGATCAGGAGTAGAGCCATACAAACTTCCAATACATGTGACAAAAAGGGTTTTTTCATTGGAATATGTAAGGCAGATGCAAAGTACTAATGAACTACACTTTTTCAATCAACAGAAGAGGACCTTATTTCCTTCTTTACCCTTTTCATGTGGAGGGTTCACATTCAAGAGAAGCATTTAAGGTGGCTCATGATCTTTTGAATTTTTTAAATTTTGATGATGCCTATCACCGATAGTATGATCCATGTGTCACCATTAAAGTATTGATTGTGTCCATTAGGAATGTTGCAAATAGAATTCAACATCAAAGTAAACTCTTGCTTGAAAACTTGAGAAACAAGGATTCTTGGGATGAGGTCAAAATAGAAATGGAGAAAAGTGTTGCTGAGAAAGGTATTTCTTTTAAACAATTGTCAGCAGAAGTTATGGCATTGCACCGAAAGATAATCAAGATGTACAATAATTTTATGAAAAAAGTGATAAACCATCTAGTAGAGTAAAAATGCCAATTCTCTAAGGAAGTTATAGATAAAAATTGGTCACGATAAAAAATTACTGCCTTTTGGTCTATGAGGAAGGAGCTAGGTGACCCGAGAGCTCTTGCAAACTATGGAGATAATGAAGAAGATCATGAGTTTAGCAAATTATGGAATATAGAGCATCCTTATGAACACGAAGATCAAGAAACTGATGATGAATCTAATGATGCTAGGGAAGAACAAAGCCATTTCAAACCTGGTTTAAGTGAGGCCACAAAAGAAGCATATACTTTAGGAGCAACCATAGTTGAAAAATGGGTAATGAAGGTGGTGGTTTGGGGTCCCAAGGACAAGGAATTTGTATGGTAATAGAAGTAGACCATAGAAAACCTATTGATAAGCGAGGCCTTGGAGTTGAAGAGGTGGACCAAGGGTATACAAGTACAGTCAAAACAATTCAATTTGTTAGAGCTTCAAATCCTAATCCTCATGGTCAGATACAATCACAACTAAGACATGCCCATGGTGGAGAGCCTAGTGCAACTGGCACTGCCACTGGTGGCTATGGTATGGGTAGTAGTACTAGTACTGGTCAACATGTGCTACAACAACAAATTACACACAAGAGGACAACAATAAAAGATACCACACAAACACCAGGTGACCAAGGCATACAAAAGAGGCAAATTATTTTGACAGGTCCAAGTCACACTACCTGTGGATCCACCACAAAGGATTTATTTCTAGGCACTCCCCCACTACCAATTAGTGTGGCTCCAACAACATTAGAAATTTTAAGTACTCCTATTTTTTCACCATTCAAGCATTCCATTGTTCCTACCTCCCTAGGTTTTCATTATATTGAAGAGTTTAAAAAGAAATTGGAATTGTATAGAAAAGAAAAGAAGCAATTGATGGAGAGTGTGTCTGTTGTAACTTCAGAGTCTGCAAAAACCATGGTATTACCCACATTTGACACAAATAAATAACTCATGGAGTACACGATTGTTGTTCCCTCAGTTCAAAATAAACCAGCAAATCAGATGGATCGATTTGAATTTCAGGTGAGTAGTTTACAATTGGATTTTTCTGGACTCAAAAATACTAACAAATTTAATGTATCAAAGAAGAACAATGAATTGGTGTACACATCATTACTAAAGCAAGATAGAGAAAAAAAAAGGTTGCAAACTCAAATGGAAAAGTTATAGGTAGACCTAGCAAATGAGAAAGCAAAGAGGAAAGCAACATATAACAAGAGCAATGAATTAGAAAAAAGAATAAAAAAATGCGCCTCTACATCAACAAGCAAAGAGGATAAACAAAATGAGAGAGAAGCACGAATGAACTGAAGAAAAGGCTAGATGAGAGCAACAAGAAATATGATGAGGAAAAATCCACTTCAAAAAAATTAAGACAAAGCATTGCAAATGGAAATGCATAGTGGGAACAAAAATTGGAGAAAGAGAGAAAAATAAATGAAAGATTGGAGGCAGAGCTGATGGAAGCAAAAATTGAAATTAACTCTTTTCAAAATAAGTTATCTGCATTTTGTAGAGAAACAATGAGGCATATGAAACAAAAGATTTGGGATGAAATAATGTAGAGGATTGATCATTTGTGTGAATTGTTTCAATTGATCGATGCTATCAAACTACATTATAAGAAGCTCAACAAATATTTAGTGGACAACAAAAATGTGTTGGAATTAGAGAAATCTACAAATCAAGTTCAACAAATAGTCTACAAAGCCAGGGAAAATGATTTGAAATCAAAAGGGATTAATAATTGGCTTGATGCCTCAATGATGTTGTCATCTATCATTCAAAACTATTTGAGAATGCGTGAAACAAAGGAATATGTGAATCTGGTTGCAAACAAAATGAAGAAGTTGGATAAAAGGGTGAGGAACTTCATAGAGCTTGGTTTTTCAGAGGCTTTTGACACAAATGAGCGATTCATTGGAAAGGATGATTTCAGAAAGAAGATGGAGGGTGGAAGGAAGATTGATTTGGACCAATTTCCTCATAACCTAGATGTGGTGAACTATTTGAATTCCATCAAACCACTGATAACCTTGAATGAAAAATTGACTGAAGAATTCAAGACAGATTCCAATTTCAATCATGAAATGTTAACAAATCTTCAAGTCAAACAACATCAGTTAGAACAAATGACAATTCCCCCACCTGAATAGTGGAAGTTGCTAGAAAAGGTGATATAGTGATTTGATATTTGATAATACGAGTTTCCAAGTTCCAACTCAGCTCTGTGCAAAGTTGTCGTTGAGCAAGATTTTGCATTGCCAATGCCTCTATGTATTCCTTAATGTGAAAATCAATAAAAAAACTCAAATTCAATAATGTGTTAATGTTTAATTATCTATATTATTTATTTTAGCATTTAAAGAAAAAGTCCAATTTCAACTACTAGATACACATTAAACGATTGTTGATATTCATTATTGTATATGTTACTATTGTTAATATGTTATTAAGCATTGAGTTGAGTGATGAATCACTAAGTACATGTTTAAGTTTTAACACAATTAAAATATGAAATTATTAATAATATGTTAATTTAGTCATACAAACCTATGATTCCATTAGAGCATTTTAATTAATTCTTTTAATTAAAGCAGAGACAAAATCATACATTCAACCAAAATGATTGAAGACCAATAGAAGGATCCTTGATCATTTTGTTAATAATTCATATGAAAAAATATAAGAGGAGAGAATCTGTTCTAGAATATGCATTTTCTCATTCAAATTCCATCACTACTGTACAACCATTATGCCTATTATAGACTTGAATTCATACCTAAGACTCAACACTAACTCTATTTCTTTGTGCTTGAATTACAAAATTCTCTTACATGAGTTCAAAAGCTCTTTCAACCAAAGACCTGTTCAATTGGCCTTCAATTTCCTTTTATAAGAACAAGGGAGAAAACAAGCTTTGGTCCAAATTACACATTTACTCACATTTACATTTGACATACAGTTGAACTCAATTTCAAAACATCCCCAAAGGCAATTACATTTGCATTTCCAAATACAAGGGAGAATTTCATATGAGACAAAAAACCATTTCCATTTGTTGGTGAAGATTCTCCCACCTTCCAAAAGGCTCCTTTAGTTGGTGCAAGTGATGGAACCCCTAAAAACCTTTGTTTTCCATCTCTAAATTTTGTGAAATTTGGTTAAGTTTTATTTCCTAGGCCTTAGGGATTATGTTACTAAAACCCTTCCTAAAAAACCCTAAGTTTGATGTCTTCGACAATTGTTATGTTTTGTCATTGACCCCTTGTTGTCGGTTGCTAGTCAGTTAAGTTGTGACTTGTGCCTTTTGGATTGTTCTGTTGACCGGCCCCTAAATACTAGGAATCCTATTGTTATTCATCATCTTAATAATAAATTGCCTTTATAATATGTGGGTAAAAAGTTAGTTAAATATTTTCCAAGTCTAAGGTTTCATCTTTAGGTTTTATGTCTTCGCCCAACGTTCACCTAGTCATGGCACCCTTTTATGAACTAACAAATTGACATGTGTAGATTTCATGTTTTATTAAGACTGTTCGATCAACGAGAAATTATCTTGGCCACTCCTTGTGCCCCTGTTTGATTTTGTTTTGCATTAAAATATTATCACGAGCTGGCGAGTGAGCGCCACGTATCTTCTGCACAAGAGGGCTTGACATCGTTGAAAAGTAAGTAGGCGATGAGATGGAGCACATCAATGGCGGTGATGAAATGATATGGTCGCATCTAGAGCATTCCCTGCCTGCCCGTCTAAATTATTTTGGCTTTTAAATAATATCATGAGGCAGCAGGCGAATGATGTGTGTCCCATTGTTAGAAGGACCCACTGGGAAGTGAAAGAAGCAAACACTCCATTTGGATGAGATCAACAGTTGAAGGTGAATGATGTGGGTTAATCTCGACTACTCCCCACCATCTCGTGGGGGACCCACCTCTGCCTCCTATCTCTCAACAAAGAAACAGGAGAATGTCGTGTGGCATCACTTGAGCTACAAAGGAAACATTAGAGAATTAATCAAATATTTTTCAACAGATTGAAGGTGTTAAAGTTCTAGTTACTAGAGGGAATTATGGAGGCACGTGTTGTAATAACAAATGGATATTTTAATCATGGTTGTCAGTTGTGCCAAGGGATTACGTGGATGGGTGGGTGAGCTTGTGTTAAGACACGCATAGGCTGAGGATGAGATATTTAATCTCAGCCCTTCCCCGTCTTCTCGTTAATAGAAGCTACACGAGGATTCATATTCATCATGAAGTGGGAAAGCTGACGTGTGGCTTCTTGCTTTTGCAACAATGAGATGGTAGAGCCCACAAATCATTGGGAAGTGGTTCCACATGGCTGGTTTTGGTTGGATGATGGCAATAACTGCTCACAATCGGCTTTTTCAAACTAGGTTGACTTAATTTGAGCCGATGGTCTTTTCATCTCATCATGAGATCAATAGATAGTATTCCAAGTTGAAATTGAGGGCAAGTGAGCCATTTTGGTTTGTATGAGCAAGCCATAATGGCGGATAGGACGCTGAGCTACCAAATTTAGAAGTTTTAAGGCTTTTAAAGCTTGTTTTAAAGCATAATTGAGAATTGATAAAAGTACTCTACGCATCTAGGGAACCTCATGCTGAATTTTAAAGCCTGTTCAAAGTCAAAGTTAGGATTTTTAAGCTCGTGCCAAGCTAGTAAGTTGATATATTGTCCCACCTTTGAAACTATTAAGAACTTGCTTAATTGTGTTTTCTCTGTCATCTTGTCACTAGGGTTTTCTTGGTTTTGCATTTCTTTTAAGGTTTGATGTTCATTTCAAATAATTTGGTAGTTCTACATTGCAATTGTTTGTGTCAAACCCTTGCTCAAGCCGTAGGTTTTAGTTTGTGAAACCATAAAACCTAGTTTACAAAAACCTTTGAGTCATGGCTCCTCAAACAAAAGAATCTTCATCAAAGGGGGAGGCCTCTACTTCCAAAAGACCTTTGAGTAAGGACCTAGTTGACCAGCTGCCACCCTCAACCAATGGAAAGCCTAAGGGTCAATTGTTTTTCCAAGGTCCACAAGTAGTAGAGGGATTGACTGACAAGTATAGTGCTATTAGGGATGTCACATTGCCTTGCACTAGGTGGGAGTTATTTAGCAATTGGTTTGGAAATAGAAATTGTGGTGTTCCGATTAGTAACCCTTGAAATCTTGACTTGGGAAAATTGACTGTGCCAAATGTATACCTGGATATTGATTTGTTAAAAGTAATAGCTATCAATTATGACCCAGTCACTAGGACTGTGAGGTCCTTTGATGGAATTGACATGGTTAAAGTGACTAAGGAGGAGATTGCTTGTGTTTTCAGTCTCACTGAGTGGAGTGAGGAATTGGTTAAGATCAATGAAAAGGATCTTAGAGAAGAATATAAGAAGACTAGGCATTCATTCAAGGTCCATATACTACCAAAGTATCTAGCAGAGATTAGGGTCCAAAAGATTACATTGGGACCATTTGATATAGAGCCCTATCCTATTAACTATTTTTTCCCTTATTTCCAAAAAACATTCTACTCCATTTTTTTAGATTATTGGTTACGACCCAGACACTGGAATGCCCATGGAATGGATGTATATGGAAGCCCACATCAAACACCTCCATTATTTCCTAATCTATGATTATGTGGGGTTTCTTGCAGAGAAAATTCATGAGGTTCTAGTAAAGTTGAAGAAGGGTGAAATGGGAGTAAGATTCAGCTGGTATTCATTGCTCATGCACATGTTTTTGTTCAAAGGTGCACCTTACTTTGGAAATAATATGACACTGGATAGGGTAGAGGGTAAGATGGAATTGCCTGTCTAGTGTTGGACCACTGTCCTAGACAAAGATGACAGAGAATTTGACTATGTGGTACTTGAGAATTTATTTTCCTCTAAGTTGAGAAGAGCTCTAGCTATGAATGTGCCAAGAATTCCTAAGGCCCTGCATGATCTTTTAAGACCCAAGGATAGCAGGATTGAATTAGGGGTTGATCATAATTGCGGAGATGTTATCCCTTATCCTTTTTTTTTTTTTTGAGAGTGTATGGTGCTACTGTCTCACCTCACTTATTGCCTAGATGTGTGCCACAAAGAATTGGGTTCCTTAAAGTGATGTGGCAGTTGGGAAGTGTGGATAACAAGTATAAGGATCAGGGAAAATGAATGTTTTTCCCTTCATACACATGCTTCTCTAACTTTGTAATGATTAAGGGAGGTTGGAATAATATAAATGATATACTCAAGACTTTTCACATGAAGAGTAGGAGCAAGGGAGTATCATGATCTTGAGGGTTTCATAGCTTGGTTAAAGTTAAGGAACAAGAGTTCCAAATTTGAACACATTTTCCAGTACCCCGAGGATGTAATAAGGAATATTTTTGATCTTTTGGAGCAAGATGATAGAAAAGTAAAGTGGATTTATTTTAACAAAATGCAAAGAAAGGTAAGGGAAAAGGAACTTGAATTTATTTCTCTTGCATAAATTCCCAATATAATGCAGAGAATGGAGGATGTTTTCTAGAATTTTAAAATAGTGGTTGGTCACCTTGAGGGTGAAAGGATGATTCAAGATAAAGGGAAAGCCCCTATGGAAGAGGAATAGGGTGGAGGAGAAATCCATATTATGGAAGAAAGGCCTACATATCAACCTCCTAAGGAGCAAAAAATAAAGCTTTTCATAAGGAGAAAGAATAAAGCAAAGAAGGATGATGCAGTTGTTGCTTCCTCTCAACAAGAGGAGCAAAGAGCTCCTTCTCCAGTGACACAAGTGCCACCACCATCTCCTCTGAGGTCAAATAGGCCTAAAATTGTAGATGTTGATTCCCCATCACAACATTCCTCACCACCAAAAGAGACACCATTGAAAAAGAAAAAGGTCAAATCAATAGGTTTGGTGGACTATGATGATGAAGAATTAGATGAGGAAATTTGGGTATCTAAGTAGGCTATGCAACAGGGAATGCCTTCTGCACCAACAATGATTGTTCCACAAAAATTAGGTATGAGGTTGAGCAAGGCTAACCTCACTGGGATAAATAACACTAATGATGTCTGGGTGGAAGCATGCACAAGATTCATGGATGATGATTCATTTGTGAAATCACAAGCTTTCATGGAGTTTTCCTATAGGGCTAAGAAGGATGAGTATGTTACTATTGTGGCTAAGCAAATAAGTCTTCACCAGAGTTTCCAGAGGCAAGTATTCAATCCTAGGTCCTAAAGGAAATGAGAGCTAAATTTCATAGAATAATTGTAGAAGAAGGAAAGGTGCTAGTAAGAAATAGTGGTGTCCTATTGTCGCCAGAATGGTATCTAGCTTTTGCCATTGCTTTTGATACAATAAAGAGGTGTAATAGACCCCTCTATAATTTAGAAGAGGAAGCTACAATTGCACTGCAAGGTTCTTCCTTCAGTGAACAGTGGGATTCATTGGCTATTGGGCCTTAGCTCCAAGTACAAGAAAGCCTGACATTGCAAATCCTATACTAGACTACAGGGGAGGCTTGATAATAAAGAGAGTGTTAGAGACATTAGCTCTTGAGGCAAAAAAAATGTCAGTAAATGTTGCTCAGTTTACAAAAGCCACAGTAGAGTCAGTAACTATAGAGAAGGAGTGGTTTAGACAACAATACAATGACTTGTTGGTTGATTATGGAAAGATTGGACAACAAAAACTGTAGCTACAAACAAAGATAGCATTATTAAGGGAGAAATTGCAAAACTTACAATCAAGAGAATGAACGAGAAGTGATGTCTCCCCTATTGCTTCACCTAAGCCTACACCTACTAATTATACCCTTTCAACAAGTTCCTCATGGGACATTGTTCCATACAACATGGGAACTGTACCCATTTCAATGGTGCAACCAAACACATTAGAAGCACCACAAACAGAGGAAGGTGTCAACAAGGAGGAGCTGCTTAAGCAAATAAATTATTATAAGGAGAGATGTGACAATCACAATAGGGAAATATTTGACAGTTTTATGAAGATTTTCACTATAGTCTTGGAACATTTAAATAGAGGGGTTAATAACAGACTGAACAACATTCATGCCAACTATTCTTCTATGAGATTTGCTATAAATAATTTTGACAATGATAAGGATAAGGTTATTCCACTTATGGAGACATGGATCCCCAGGTTGCAAGAGTTGAGAATGATGTCTATTGGAGCCAACAAGATGTTAATCCCCTTGAAAAGCTTAAGCCCACCATTCAAATTGTAAATGAAATTCAAGAGTTCAAGGGAAATATAGAGCCTTTGGAGACAAGGATAAGGGAATTCGTTAAAAACTTTCATGAAACACATCATGGTCTCTTGCCATCCATTTTAAGGGATGATGGTAACATCAAAACCTTGTAGGATTGGAGAAAAGAAACTAATGAAGTCATTTTGAATCAAGCTGCTTCAATTTGTTAGGGACATGATATGGGTATGCTAAAGAGGAACATGGACATGTTGGCCCAAGTAGAGATTGTCTTGGAAAAGTTTGATAAGGAAGCCAATCAGGTTGTTACTAAATATCTTATAGGAAAAAGGCTGATAGAGTCATGAGCTTCAGTTCCACTAAGGACAAATTCCAAGCCTAGAAGAACAAATACTTGGATGTATTGGAGGAATGACTTGCAGTTGTGGGATGGTGAGTGCAATTTTAGTCTTGAAGTCTGCAACCATGGTGATTAATGGACGAGATAGAAGTAATGCATATCCTAAAAATAGTACATATTAGGATTTTGTTGAAGTATTGAAAAATATTGTTCCCTCCCCAACATGGAGATTGGTGGCACAAATGCTGACATGGATTAGTTTTATATCTTTCTATTGCTTCTCATGATTTTAGAGTTTTGCTGATTGGGAATGCACGTGGTTAACACTTTGGCCCATAAGGAAGATATTTTGAAAGTTGTTACAATGAATGAAAGATGCCTTTCGGAATGCAGATGTATCTTATTAACAAATGAAAATGGTTTTTGTCTTATATGCTTTCCCCCCACTTTCAAAGGTGCCAATATAACTGTTTGGGGAATGTTGAAATTAAAATGAAATGTATGTCAAATGTAAATGTGACTTTAATTGTAATTTGGACTGATGCTTGTTGCTCCCATATTTCTATAAATGGGGATTCATGGCCAATTACACGGGTCTTTTGATGGTTAAGCATAATTTTGAGCTCATGTAAGAGAAATTTTGTAATTCAAGCACAAAGAGATAGATTAATGTCGAGTCTTAGGAATGCATTCAGATTTGTAATGAGCATAATAGTTTTACAGTAGCAAATGGAATATGAAGGATAATTGAATGTTCTAAAAGTTTAGTTATTTATCAAAGATTGTGTGAATGGCAATGCAATAGGAATTTATAAGTAGTGTGATAAGTGTTGTTCTTTAAAAATGATACAGAATCACATATAAAAATTCAATACTATTGAACACAATATAAAATATCACAATTTCATGGAATACAATATAAAATATCACCAACTACAGTTTGGAATATGATTCATGAAGTGCAATGATTCAAAATTTCATGGAATATAATATAAAATACCATCAACTATAGTTTGGAAAATGATTCATGTAGTGCAATATAAATATCTAAAAGCTGCTAATTCACTTCCATTTCCCAAATGGAGTCAAGGTCCTAAAATTGATGTTTAACTTGGGATAAAGTAAAAGAGTCATCTTGATTTTGAGTCTTCTCTTCATTTTCTTTGGCTTGCGTCTCAAATTCAACATTCATTATGTCACTGTCATTTGTCCCACTGCCACTACCACTACCACCAGTACTAGCATTTGGAATTGGAGTGTTGCACAACCCTCTTCTTTCGTATGTGGACCTCCAAATTGTGAGTGCCCTTTCAAAAGGAGATTTTTTGACATTATATGCAATTCCTTTCATCCTCAAGCAATTTTCCAAATTCTTGTCTAGTTTGTTTCTTAACTTTGATTTCAAAAATTCAAATGAACCGAAAATTATCTCATCCTCCATCAACCCCAATATCATTGTTTGACATAAATCAAATTTTTTGAAATATTATGATATCGTACCACACGATATTTCACTCTAACCTAAGTTTGTCCAAACCTTTGTTATTGATCCGAATTCAAAGGCCTTCTCCATGCCCATGGAATCATATTAGTCCCTCATAGTTATTGCAAAATTCTTACATTGTTGTCCAAGCTTATCTGCATTTAAAATTCCTTCTATTGTTTTCTCATTGTATGTTACACTTTTCAAAAAAATTTCAATCAAGATATTTACTTTATCACAAATATTTTGGGCTATCTCGATTTACCCTAAATTGAAGATACACAATACCCATGACTTCAAGTATTTCATGTCAAGGGAATCTTTCATAAATCTCTAAGGAAAGAGATTTTGCAATTTCCTTCAAATTATCACTAACAGATTTAACAATGCCATTAAAATATTCCTCTCTAATAGGTACTTCTCTGATAGAGCATCTGGCTATCTTACAATGGTACATTGGTATCTCATATCTGCATACATAGATACATAAGTGCCCGCTTGCATTCAATTGTAAATAATTATCAGGCTTATTCAAATCAATAATTTTTTGCCACATGAAATTTTTTTGGCTTTCTTGTGTTAGATCTAGATATAGATGATTGAGGGCCATGCATGTATGTCTATGTAGCTTGGAATATTCATAAATATACATAGTTTTGTCTTGGGCTTTCTTCACAAGATTTTTCATTTCATCCAACATGGGGAGAAGACTAGCTAAAGTAAAAAATGTCTCTATATCGCTTAACCTATGTAAGAGGTCAGGAGCTTTGTCTTCTGTGTTGCAATGCTTGTACATTACTTCAATCAAGGATTGATATTCTAAAAGAACTCGTTGCATTGGTCCATACAAGGAGATCCATCTGGTATCGACATCCTTGAGAAGCTTGTTTCCTGGTGTTATTCTCTTAGCAAAATTTTGAAATTTTGTGAAAAATTTGGGACTTCGGAAAAAGTATGCGTAGAGCTTGTAGACTATATTTTTGACTTTTCATACTATAGGAAACTTGCTTACAATTTTGAATGCTAAATTCATTCTGTGGGTCATGCAGTGAATTCCAAGCATGTATGGAGTACAAGTAGTTTGTAACTTTGTGCAAACACTGCTCCTTTGACCTTGCATCACTGTAGCAAGCTTCAAATAGATTTTGTGATGTTGAACTATCCTTCATTTTATGAACACAAAGAAGATGAGCTTGGTGGACATGTTTTACAGTATACACATGCATACAGACCAAAGAAGTATTGTCTACCGCAGTAACTTCATCTAAAGATAATGCAATGAAGTTTGACTCTTTTACTTTCTCCTTTAAATCTCGCTTTTCCACTACAACAAGACTATTTTTCCATTCTCATCCAATGTTTACTGACCAATGTGAGCCAGGAAAATGAGGAACACCCAAAAAATATAATAAATTAAAATATTTTGGGTAGTCTGTCATAGGACACCCTCTAGAAAAAATATGAAAAACAACACTCATCTGAATAGTTTTTGATAGATTTGCTCCTTCCATTGCTTTTCCAAATTGAGCCTCAAGTGTACCTTGACATGCAGCAAGCTTCAACATTCTTTGCTTGTTCTCTTCATATTCCACGACATACTTAACATGAAGAAATTCTTCCTTTGATTTCCATCATATGACTGATTGCTCCTTTCCATCTATGATTTGTTTTTCATAAACTTTACCGATATGCTTTTCTATAGTGTCAAGCTTTAGTTGCAATTCTTGTCTCTTTTACATTTCCAACTACAAATCGTACACATGCATTCTATTGCAGTTTCAACATTGTTTGCTTTCCCCACTGGTACAATGAATGGGTACTTTGACAACCAACCAAGTTGAAAATTCCTTGTCATTTCCCACTCATGCCCCACTTTTGATTTTCCTTTTCTTTTTTGCTACTAACATCATCCTGATCCAAGTCAATTATCTCATTTTGGCTAACCATGGTATCCCTTGGAATATCTTTTGTGGTATTTACATCCTCATTTGACACATTTAAATCAATGACAATCTCACCTTGACCTTCTGGTGGTGATGAGGTATTGTGAATGCCTTCTTCATTAATATTTGGTGGAAGAGTTGATGATGCAGCTACATCTTGATCTGATTTGCCATTCCAAAGTAAGACTGTATGGTACCTCTATGTTTTGGGAATTTTGATGGCCTCCCAGTCCCTTCACCACCCTGAGGAGTCTTACCCTTGCTGCTCAACATATTAATCTCTCACTTCGAATAAAAGTTGGAAAAAAATGTCTTCTTATTTAAGGATAGAGAATATAGATCCCATTCCCTACTCAATATCATCTTTAAGATTGAAGCAAGAATGGAAAAGAGATGAAGAAATCTTATAGCACTATGAAGAAATGATCACTCACCTTTAAGTTTAGGTTTTCGTTGACTTGCTATTCATTAATTCAAGAATTCCTGTGTTGTAAGTTTGTAACTTACCTACAATCAACTTCAAGGTTGCAAGTCCAACTTTCGAATCGAGAACTAAACAAAATGTGTAAGAATAAATGACAAATTTGATTGTATCAATCCATATTTGGCAAATTCTACGGGATTTTTAAATGGTTTATTAAAAATTTGGTGAATCTTGTGTGCTTATACAGCGATATGTTGTAATTTTCAAGGCGATTATGACCTTATGATTAGCATGGAGGTGTCATGACAATTGGTGATATGTGTCCTCAAATGTAATTATTTTTTAATGTTATTGGTGAAATGGGTCCTCATAAGAAACTATTTGTAAATTTTAATTGGTGAAATGGGTCTTGATAAAATGTTGTTTTAATAGTATTGGCATATATGTAGGTGTTTTATTACATGCTTTTGGGATTCCAGGCGAAAATATTAATTGATCCATTGAAACGCGTAGTTTGTTATGGCGAATTTGTTGCTTAAATATGCCTCATAAAAAAATCGATGGCGAATGGACATGCATTAGACCGATAATTCGTAAAATTCAGGCGATTTGGACACCTTGTTGGGTGCGATTAATTCGCCAATTTCGACTTGGCCGATTTCTAAAATTTGCCAATTGGAAAAGATTCGCCACTAAAGTTTTCTTTGATCTAGGGCTTCTAGTGAATAATTCCTTATTTTTAATACCTCCTTGTAGTTGCATGTGTTACCTTCACATCTTGTAGAGGTTTGATTGATTCTAGGATTTTACAAAAGAGTATTAGGGTTTATAATCATTTGTGTGGTTGAAGTATTAGGGTTGTAAAATTTAGAAGGCATTGCAAGCTTATATGTTCCCTAAAATTGTATGTAATTTTTACACCCTAAAAAAGTAATGAGTCAAAGCACATAGTTGTATCACAGTTTCGACCAACAAAATAGTTTCAAGTGATTTTTTTTTTATCCTAAATAGTTTCGACAGAAATACTTTCACCCAAAACCAAATAGTATCTACATGGCACATATAGTTTTGGGCAAAACCTTTTTTCTCAAAATTATTAAATATTTTTGTTTTCATTGATTTAAATCCTGATTGGATTTATATGTAAGGTTTCAAATGAATCCCTTTTTACTTAGAGGGTTTCATTTGAAACCCTTTCACCTGAAATAGTTTATGTGGCTATCTATGTGCCAGCTTAACTCCTCTTTTAGGGCAAATTAAAAAAAAACTTCAACTCTAAATTTCTCCAACTAGGAGTATTTTCATGAAAATTTGAAAATACCCTTTTGTAAAGTTTAGAGTCTAGAATCCATTTTTAAAATATATTTTTATTATTTTTATTTTAAATTTTTTAAAATTATTATAAGTAGGTCTTTATAATCAAACATGAGGCTAATTAGAAATTAAAAAATGTATTATTATTTTTTTTGAAAAATATACAACGTATTAGAGGAGAGAATCCTCTCCAAGAGGGTATAATTTTTAAAATAAAAAATAAAAAATTTAGATAGAAGCTAACATCCCATGAAAACTATGATGTTTTGATTAAGTTCAACTTTAAAAATTATTAAAAAAATATTCATCAAAATTTAAATTTATTTCATACACTAAATTTTCAAGTAATCTATATGGAGAAAACAAAATCAAAGAAAAGAAGATTGTTTCGTTTTTTGTGACATCTCATCAATCTCACTTTTTTTTGAACTTTTTAGCACTTCAACTTCTACTCTTAAATTTATTTTTAAAAAAATTATTCAACTAGCTTTTAATTTTTATAAAAAATTATAAACATAAACACTATAATAAGAGTTCTATATTTCATTAGTTTACATTATTTTAAAATTCAAAACATAAGTATCACTTTTAGGTGATCGAAGTTGAAAATTTGTATTTGTGTTGGTCATTTCCTTTATAAAAATGTGGCATAAATCTATACTATTACCCTAGTTATGGTTATGAAAGATCAAACCTTGAAATTTTATGTCTTACTTGACTTATATGTACCCTAACTTCTTTAGTTATATCCTCCTCCCTTGTCTCCAATCCCTATCAACCCAACTTCTTGCTCTTGTCATTTACCTTCTCTTTTCACCTTCTCTTCCTCCGGGATTGGAATAAATTTGGAGACTACAACCACAAAGTATAAAATGAGCTTATCTTATTAATGGTTCATCCTCACAATCTCTCTTTGTGAAAGAGAGAATCTCAACCACATGTGAAATTTCAATTTAGTTAGCCTTACCTAGATTAAAATATTTATAACAATTAGGGATACCCAACAAAACATACGAAAAATCATTTTTTAATTCATATTTTAAAGCTTTTCTTTAGAGCCATATTTTAAATCTTACCTCTTCATGAACAATTCAATGCATAGTACCTCCTTTTAATGAATGGTTTTTCCCTATATCTAAAAATGCTTATTCATGGAGCCATTTCTTATTGGCCCATTTTCATCCTAAACAATTTACATTGCTCCAAGTTTTTTGTATAGGTCTATTGGGTTGTTCCTCTAAAATTTAAAATTATATGACACATCTTCATAATGAAATTATGTTTTAGTTATGCAAAGTTATAAATGTTGATATTTTATGTAATGTTACATTTTTTTCATATTTACTTTCAGATGTTAATATTAATATTGTTGCTAATAGTCTTTTACAAATTTAGAACCAAATCACAAAAAAATATGCTAAGCTATATTATTTGCAATGGTTCCTAGATTGTTTAGGGAATTCTCATTTACCTCCAACAAGTTGTCGCCTAATGAAAAGACATATATTACTATCATTATGCCTTGATCCACCATAGTAGATCTCTATATTAGTCTAACCAAAAGTCTCACCCTTCTTGTCACCAAACTCCTCCTAAAAGTTATAGAATTAGAGATGATAAGTTCTACTACTTTACATTAGCCATCTCGTCTTCCCAACAAAATGGAGAAGGTTTAACAAATTAAATAACTTAGAATAAGTATGTAGATTTGTGGTCCTAAATATTATAATGATATAACTCAAATCAAATTGCAAATCAATCAATTCTAATTCAATCACTGAATTGTAAATAAAAGAGATGCAGTGTCATGCCGAAATCTATGTAGCTATTGTAAATAGTCTATTGTACATCTTGTCATTGTCTTCCTTACAATATTGCTTTGTATATTTATATTTACATAATCATATTCAAAGCTTTAGTTTTTCTCGTGACTATTTTTTTATTATAATTCAACATTATTCAAGTTTAAAAATCATTAATCTTCTCGAAACATTTATTTATTTAGAAGATGATTTTGAAATATTTGATGTGATTTTTTAAGTTGACATTCATGCCCACACCAAAACTTCAATATCAAAATTTCAAATCTCATGTTTTGTGATTTTGATTTCTAAGATATATTTAGTCTATTTTAGAATATAATTCGTTTTTACTCCATTTTTATAATGAGAGAAGAGACTTTAAAGAGAGTGGGTCTGTATCAGAAACGACTGATGTTCTTAAAAGTCTCTTTTTTAAGGATGGTTGTAAAGTTTCCATCCACTAAATGCAGGAAAAATGAGTTAAAAAGAACATTAATGAGATGGTGAAGTCAATTTGAATGGTGAATACAGCTTAGCTTTTATGTTTAAGTGTATAATGGAACATATAATCTGCCTGCTTGTTTCCTGCAATATATACACAGGAAGGTTTGTCAATGCCGTGGCAGGTGGCATGACAGTTAAATGATTACGGCCAGTCGGTGGAAGAAAAAAGACCTTCAGTCACAGTCTGTGTTAATTATTTATGTTTAATGGAATAAAATCTGAAATATAAAGATTACAAATAAATCAATGTTATTACACAATTTATGATAAAGTAGAATGTTTAATATTGTATAAGTTAAAGAGTAAAAATAATAAGAATTATCACATATGCTAGAATTGTTATTGTTTAAACTTTTTTATTATGGAAGTATTTGTGTTAATGTCAATTTTGTTAGTTATATGATTCACAATTTGGTCTATATTCCAAATATACTAATAGTTGGCTTGATTGAGCTTGTCTTTGTTGTGAACAATGGTGCCAAGATTTGAAAACTTTCCCACTAGCTAGGATTGCTTCTATCTTCTTCATTAATCCTTAATATGTATCTAGTTGTTTGTGTCGCTCCTATATCCTTGATACTTGCTTGGAAAGGCCTAACTGGAGATGTAGAAAGCCCTACTAAGGCAAGTGAGGGTTGGAATCTAAAAAATGAGGCTATAGTAAACTAGTTGAATACCAACCTCATTGATATATAAGTTTAAATCATAATACCAAACATTTCAATTTATAAATATGATTGCTAATAGTGTCTAGTTCTACAAGTTTTGGAAACATCATAGGAGAGGGGGCCACACAAAGAAACTTTTGAAGATAGTTGGTGCCCATAAACAACAAGAAGGGAAGAAAATATGGTAAGCCATGTGTGATTGATGAACATCATAGGAGCACCCATAATACATTCATGAAGAGTTATCTCTTATTACAAATACAATAGAGGGATGATTGAATTTGAAGAAAGTGTAGGTAATCACCTATAGAAAATCAAAATCATAATAATTTCTACGTAGTAAGTTGGGTTTGCATGTCAATGTTGAATCCCTAAATGGAGATGTTGAGCTGAAACCATTTAGAGTTGGATAATGAGTAATGCCACTTGGAGTTAAGTCTTTGATCAAACTAAAGAGTAGGGAGCAAGGATCTTTAAATGGCTCTAAGGGGGAAGATAGAAAATTTGTTTCCATTAGGTCATTTCTAACATTTTGGAAATCTCCAAGGGAAAAATTTAGACATCTTGATTATCAAAGATTGAGGTATCAAGATAATATTATCTAAAATATTTATTTTATTAGGTGATGCAACTTGAAATCTTTCTTGAATATATCCAAAGGATTTCCTTTAGAGATTTTTAAGACCCCAAATATCTTTGAAATTTTGGATACCTTTTATGAACAAACTCATAGAGTTGCTTGTTAAGGGAGAGGAATAAGTCATTGAGTTGGATCAAGCATTTTTTCCAAATAGAAGAGGTGGGGAAACTTGGACAATAACTTAAGGATTCATCATACTAAGTCAATTATATAGAAATAGTTAAATTACACTAAAGCACAAGTTTTGAGAAAAGGAGCTAGTAGAAATTTATCTTTCCACCCCATTGATAACCAAGGGATAGGAGAATTTGTTGTATTTAAATGTCATGTGTAATCATATCCTTCCAAATAACACCACCATGAAGGATGTGGATGATCTATTTAGCTATTAGGAAAATACCTTGTGTGTTCGAGTTTTTATATTTAAGCTGGATAAATGAATCCATGGTGACATCATCATATCTCCCTTGCTTCCTTACTTGAACTAAAGGAAAATTAATATGTTTGTTCAAATGGCTATAAAATTCCTTAGAAGGTAGAAAACATTAGAAGACATAAACATGGCTAGCTAGATTAATTTGCTTGGCTACTTGAATGAAGTTGGACATTGAAAGAAATATGTTGCTCCAAGACATGAATTTCTAAGGAAACACTTCCATATATTATAAACAGTGGTACCCAAACAAAAAAATGATACTTAAGTGTCATGATAGAACACCATGTTTGATCAAGTACCATTTTGGGGGGATCTAGAGGTTCTGCCACATGGAACATGAAAAATTCAATTTTAGGCATGAATAATTGGGAGCCAAAGACTACACAATGTATGTAGGAAATCAAGAGGGTTAACAACTTCTTTAGAAATATTTGTATGAAAATCATGTTATCATTAGCAAAATGAGGGATCAAAATGTTGAAATTTGCAATAATCAACATAGTCATCATTTATAGTCCATAATTATGATTTTCAATAAAGTTAGAATTTGTTTAAAATATCATTAGTGTAATTACTACTAATCAAATTCATCTTAAAATAACTCAAAAATACAATTAATCAATTTTAAAAAAAATATTACCTTTGTTTATTAAATAAAAATATATTTAAGGCATGGAATTTTTAGTTTAGTATTATTTCTTATCTTATTCAAATTACTAGTCTTATTTTTTTATAATTTAAAATAGTTTTAAAATTTTAGAAAATTCTAATATAAAAGCATTTGACAACTTAATAGAATTTTATTATTTTTTCCGATTTAAAATAATTTTAAAAACATTACATTTTTCTCTAAAATAAAAATTAGTATTCCAAATTTCTTATCATATTCCCTTTTAAATTGCATTTAATAATTAAATAAATATTAATATTATCTTATATGAAATAAAAATAAATTAATAATTTATATTGACTTTCTAAAAAGTATGTAACTATTTAGTATTGAAAAACTTTCTAATTAAGTTCTAATCCACAACTTAATTCATCTTCTAGTACATTTTCCTCTTTCATACTATAAAATAGTCCCCATTTTAATAAATTTTGTGGTATCTAAATTTATTAAATTGTTTACTTATAAGTAGTATTTTATAATGTTTTTTTATTGGTTCCTATCAAATCTATAAATCTACATATTATTTGTAGGGAAACAATTTTTTATATAATTAATGTTATGTTTATTTGAATTTTTAAGTAATAAGAAACAATTAGAAAGAGGATGTTGAAATGTGATGATAAATTGAAAAGGGATAAAGAGGACTTTTTTTTTAATAAACTTTTTGACTTAGGCTTTTTGATTTGTTGATCTATTATGATTGATATGAGATAACTAGATCTAATGACGAAATGATAATCAAATAGAAATTGTAGGTTGATAATAATTTATGGTACCTTATAATTATTCATGCTTGCAACCTAGTCCTTTTCATGTGGTCTTGTTCTTCTAGAACATCAAGTATCTCTTAGCTACTATGATCCTATGGGATCTACTCAACTATTCATTTATACATGTGTTTGAAATAGGGTTGTGTTGAAAATCATAATGCGCTTGCTCAAAGGTAAAAGGTTGATTACCTCCACTTGTCTTAATGATGATTCAAGCCCATTTTCCAAGACACACCATATATATAGTGATGGTGTATGTGTCTAGTGTATACAACAATAAAGTCCTAAGATGTATATTTATGTCTATTGATACTCTAAGAATATAAGGATATTGTAAATGGAAATTTAATGCTTGATGCTATGCTACATGATCAAGTTTATTTAAATATAATGACCTAGGAGATGTCTATAATAACAACTTGTCCTTAGTTGCTAAATTTAAGGTTTCTAGCACACATGTCAATGGAGTAATTGTTACTTTGTAGAAAGGTCAACTCAAGGAGTGAAAATTTTAAAGTTCAAAAAGAGCAAGTTAGGTTGCACCTATGGTATAGCCCTAGGTAGTGGGATATTATAAAGAGTGATCAATCTAGAGCATTGGGAAATAGAGTGGAAATTGTTCAATGGGTT
>VDFB02386234.1:0-17034 GCA_007258455.2 Sequoia sempervirens | reverse complement strand
CACATTTTGCATACATGTCTAACAAAGCACTTCCAACCTTAATATCCGACAAAAATCCCCCATCCATTATGCTCTGATGGATGTTTTGGTGCAGGAGCACTAACCAACGAACATCTGAATTTTCTTAAGTTTGGTTTGATATAGGTTTTCTATGAGTTTAAGGTCATGCAATGAGTCAATAAGGTCTAAAAAGACCATTAGAATTGTATCTAGTGCTCATTTTTGTAAAGCAATGTGATAATGTTGTCAATCATGCTTGCAAGAGCAAGATATGTAAATAAGGCTTATTATGGGTTTAGTGAGTCAAGTTCTAGGTTATGGTAGATAAGGTCATGTTTGACCATAAAATAATGTTTTGAAGTCATTCTAGTGATGTTTAGAAGGTTTAGGGGTAAAAAGTGTAAAGTTGCCAAAAGTAACAAAGTTGTCAAGATTGTAATTGCAAAATTGCAAAATTCAGGAAGTTCAATAGTCAAGGGGAAGTTGTAAAGTAGTTGGTTGGTTTTTGGAGGGAGTTTCATGATATAAATGTATAAAATCATGTAACCATCATTTGGTATGGTTGTTGAAACTTTTGAGAAGGAGAATCAATAAAATATACCCCTATTTCATTTGAATTTCTATATTTTTACATTGAAAACCAAACTTTCAGTCACTGTTACGTGACTGTACAAAAGGATTTTGTTCACACAACTTTGGAAATTGTTGAATATTTGTCTTAACATTTTTTTGAATCTGTTTTGAGGGAAAGGCATTAAATTAGTGTTGTTTTCAGAGCAATCTTTTCCTGACGGGCCAGTAGGAGTATTTCACAAGTTTTGAAGCCCTAAACATGAAATGAGCCCATTCCACATACTGCCACACTTGTAACTCTATGGAATGGGCATAGGTATATGGGAATAGGATGGTAGAGTGGAGGATTCTCATTGTGTGAAGGTTTGAAGGGGGAAGACTATGACTATCTGAAGAAAACAGTGATTTAGTGCATGAAATATGAGGTTTTGAGTCGAAGTTTGAAGAAATACAATGAGTGGAGACTATGAGATGATATTTTAAGTGTGTGTAGATATTTCAAGTGTGTTGGTGGCATTTTCAAGGTTGTATGAGTTGTGGAACCCAGAGTTTGAATAAACCCTAGCTAAATTGAAGGAAATTAAGGGTTTGTTGGTTCAGCGTTATAGAGAGGACTTGGAGACTTAAAACCCGATGAATATGTCTTTTTATTGATAGTCTAGAAGATCTGAGTGGGTTTTGAAAATTTCTTGTGAGATTTGAGAGGTCTTGCTTTGCAAAATAGACCTAATTGGTCTTTAGGGAGAGCGTGGAATCAAGCTTTAGGGTGTTTTGCTCCAAAGAAACCCTAGTTGAGTTTGGCACATGTTAAATTTGGCCCAAAGGGGTATTCAAAACTATCAAGAGTCCTTGTAGTTGTTAAGAAAAATTGTGAGAAAAGTTGGCAAAAACATATCTGTAGACCTACTAGGTTGAAGGCAGGGTTATAGTGGAAAGTTGTTGAGTCAAAGTTTTGTGACCTTGCTTGATGATTTATCTAACTTGGATTGTGTTGTTAAGGTGAAGATCATTCTCCCTTGCATCATGTACATACCCTACTCCAAAGCTCCCATTTTGGCACAGGTAGGGAGGATGCTGGCATAGGTTGTGGAATTTGGCTTCAGACTTGCTAATTGCATTTTCTTGAAAGTTTCTAAAGCCTTTTCAACAAATCCATTTTGTGTATATCCTGCAATCATCATATTCCATGAGATGGTATCTCTTTCAGGAATTCTGTCAAACAGTTCACATGCCTTGTCTATGCTTCCACATTTTGCATACATGTCTACTAGGGAAGTTGTAACTACATTTGAAAAAATTCCTCTATTCTTTAGGGTTTGATGGATGTTCATACCCTATTCCAAAGCCCCCATTTTTGCACAAGCAGGAAAGATGCTAGCAAAGGTTGTGGAATTTGGCTTTATACCTACCAATTGCATTTGCTTGAAAGTTTCTAAAGTGTTTTCAACATCCATTTTGTGCATATCCAACAATAATTGTAGTCCAAGAGATGACATCTCTTTGAGGCATTCTGTCAAAAACTTCACATGCTTTCTCTATGCTTCCACATTTTGCGTACATGTCAAGCAAAGCATCCAAAAAGTGTTTTTTTAGCATTTTTTTAATGTTTTATGGAGTTCGACTTTGACCCACGCCCAAGGGAACCCTAAAAGTGACCTATAAATTACTCTAAACACCTTAACTACCTCATTCTTATTCATTTGTTTTGTGAACAAGCATTTTCATTCCAAGAGGCTAAGCTTTCATTTTTTCTTGTTAGATTGAAAGCAGACTGTGACACAACTTTCTTTTTTCAAAAGTTGTTCTGCATCATTGAACTGAGAATTTATCACACATCTGTAGAGAAACAAAGGAATCCTACAGAATAAAATTAAAACATATTACACTTATGTTCTCATTGACTTGATGTGCTCTCCAACATCTCTGTTCTCTCATGTGGAGAGTTAGAATTGATTGGCCATGCCTTTACATCATTAGGGAAGTTTTTCTCTTTTTGACAATGTCAAAAGCATGTATGCATATAGATTAGGAAAAAGACCTTTCCTTTTAGATTAGGAATGCATGGAAGATTCAAAAATTATCCTTGATATTACAAAAATATATGTGGTTATACACTTCAATTGTCCAGTCGCCCTTTGGTTCTTTCAAAGAAAAATATGCCTATTTCACTGTTACACTACATAGGTAAACCAGATTTTGTATTGTGGAGCTATATTAAGCTACCACTCTCAAGACCAATGTAACAATGATACAAAATAATGTTTCAGACTACAAGAAGACATCAAAATGGCTAGTGTACTAAACAAATTCTTATGATTTCTGAAGAATGCTGCTAACTCTACTCAGTTGGTTTCTTTTTTCAAGATTTATTGTAAAGAGATCACAACAATTTTTTAGCATGCTAAAGATCATATAGAGGTTTTTGCAATTTTTAGTGGAGAATTATTAACAGTTGATTGCTAGAAATTCTATCAAAGTTGAAATGTGTATTTTCTGTGATTTCATCAGTGGGTTTTTTCCTTGTAAACTATACACTGCAGGTATGATATTCAACGAGTATCTTTATAGTGGTTGCATCCCTACTGTGAAGGAGGTCAATGATGAGGAACCCATATTTACTCAAGTACCTTTCCTCAATACTCAATTAAATTCATTTCTAGTAAGTTCTTAATAAATTTTCCTTATTTATTTATTTTTATTTGCGGCCAATTTTGAAGTACATTATTCAACAAAACCACAATAAACAACCATGATAAATAACTTTTTTTTGTTAAAAATTAAAATGATGTATATCAAAAAATTAGGTAGCTGGATTCTGTATATTAAGGTGTGT
This sequence comes from Sequoia sempervirens, assembly GCA_007258455.2. Lineage (NCBI taxonomy): Eukaryota > Viridiplantae > Streptophyta > Pinopsida > Cupressales > Cupressaceae > Sequoia > Sequoia sempervirens. Next base: position 13,628 of record VDFB02386234.1, on the reverse strand, counting down.
GGAAAACATATTTTCAGACAAATATATGGTTTTTTTTTATTCATAACAAATATATGGTTATTAAGATGCAACATTAGCATTGAATAATAAATAAACTAGTACTCTGGTATGGACCAAAAGGGTAATATTGATACAGAGTCACAGACCCAAGTAACAACTACCAATTGAGTAGGAGAATGTATGTGGCTTTCTAAGTAGACAACTCTGTAGCACACTCTCCAATTGTGTAGGGTGAAACTATTAATGTATGGGGAAGTTACATTGATCATTGTAACTTACATTGTGTAACTTACCTTAACTAGATATAATTACTTTGTGTCATTACATAATCAAAAGTAATAACTGCCAATGTTAACATATATTTCTAAGGACTATATTATATCTAATACCCTCCTTGATAACTGAACTAGAAACAACCCCAAGTTTATTTTGAAATTTAACAAACAGAATAAAAATAAGAGATTTGGTCATTAGATCAGAAGATTGCTCTGGAGATGTGTAGTAGAAGAGAGAAGTGTCTCCAATATCAACCAAATTTCAAAGGTAGCAATATATCCAATGTACTTGGTGTGAGCATGATAAACTAATTTCTTCATCAACTTCAAACACTTTGATTGTCACAGAAAGGTGGAGTGTTTGAGGAAGTTGGAGATCACACAAAATTCAACATAGTGACTTTACTTTACAATAGGGATTGAAAACTTATTTGGGTTTGGATTCATTGGAAGATAAAGCTACAATGCATTGAAGCTTACTTTGCTAGGAAATGACCACTAAACCTAAAGAGAGAATGTAGCTAGTACTTAATCTTTAAGTATCAAATGATGTGGTGCAGTCAAAGCCCATATAGATTTTCAACCTAAAACCTGATGTTCTTTGATAGATAATGCCATAGTCAAGAGTACCTTTGACATATTGCAACACATGTTTTGTAGTCTTTCAATGAACAAGCTTTGGTTGTGCTAGAAAATGAAAGAGATAAACAACAACAAAACAAATATCCAATTTATGAATGTAAAATCAATCAGACTATCCATCGATTATTTTTAGAGTGAGTCATTGCTAGCAATATCTTCGATGCATTCTTTCAAAAAATTCACATGCTTTCTCTATGCTTCCACATTTTGCATACATGTCAACCAAAGCATTTCCAACTATAATATTAGATGAAAATCCCCCTTCTATTATGCTTTGATGGATGTCCATACCCTATTCCAAAGCTTCCATTTTGGAACAAGTAGAGAGGATGTTGGCAAAGGTTGCAGAGTCTGGCTTTAAACCTACAAATTGCATTTTCTTGAAAGTTTCTAAATCCTTTTCAATAGATCTAATTTGTGTATATCCTGCAATTATTGCATTCCATGAGATCACATTTCTTTGAGGCATTTTGTTGAACACTTCAAGATCCTTGTCTATGATCCCACATTTAGAATACATGTCTACAAGAGTAGTTGCAACTACAATATCTGAAAAAAAATCCTCTATCCTTTATGCTTTGATGGATGTCATTCCCTATTCCAAGGCTCCCAATTTGGCACCTAGAACCCAATCTAAAATTGATTCCATTGAAAACCTATCATAGCTGCAACACTTGAATATAATAGAGTGTGGAGGTTTAAATAAGCTCCCTGATTCCATTGGCTAGTTGTCACAACTGTAGCACTTAAGCATAGAAGGGTGTAAAAGTTTAAATAACCTACCTGACTCTATTGGCAACCTGTTGCAGCCGCAAAATTTGATCATAGAAGATTGTAGAGGTTTAAATAGCCTTCCTTAATCCACTAGCAACCTATCACATCTGAAGTACTTGAAAATAGTAAGTTGTAGAGGTTTAAATAATCTCCCTGATTCCATTATCAACCTATCACAAATGTAACACTTGAAGATAATAGGAAGTTTCAAAGGTTTAAATAACCTCCTTGATTCTATTGACAATCTATTGCAGCTGCAGCATTCAAAACTAAAGTATTGTCATGGTTTAAATAACCTCCTTGTTTCCATTGGCAACCTGTCATAGCTGTAACTTTGAACATAGAAGGGTGAAAATGTTTAAATAACCTTCCTGATTCCATTGGCAACCTGTCACAACTACAACACTTGAACATGGTAGGGTTTATAGATTTAAATAACCTCCCTCATTCCATTGGCAGCCTATCAGAGCTATAGCACTTGAACATAGAAATGTGTAAAATTTTAAATAACCCCCCTGATTCTATTGGAAACCTATCACAGCTGCAACACTTGAACATAGAAGACTGTAGAGGTTTGAATAACCTTCCTGATTCCATTGGCAACCTGCCACAACTGCAACACTTGAACATAGAACACTATAGAGGTTTAAATAACCTTGCTGATTCCATTGGCAACCTATCACATCTACAACACTTGAAAATAGAAAGTTGTAGAGGTTTAAATAACCACCCCAATTCCATTTTCATTAAGCATGTAAAGTAGAAGTTGCAATTGACAAAAGTTGTCAATGCAAAATTGGAAAAGTGAAAAAATGAAACATTTTGTGGAAGATGAAAGGGTAGGTAGTTGAAAAGTTAGATTTAGGTGATGGTTCAAGTTTAAAAAGGCATGTTGAGGCCTCACAATCTTCAAGGAAGGTTGGGGACAGTTGTATGAGGAAGAAATTCAATAAAACACCCTATTTTTCTAACATTTTCATATATTTTCTGTGTTGCAGGCCATTGTACGGCCATTAATGCTAGTCAAATCCTCTCCTAATCCATTTGAAATGAAGGCCCTATGAATCTAGATTATTATGCATTTTGTTTCATTTAAATCCATTGTAAATAGAGAAAGTTATTACCAATTTTCTCCAAACAGGCAAAACCCTAAACTAGGGTATACAATGTGCCTTTGAAATTCAATTTCGCCATTCTGCACTGTTGGAAATTCATGAAATTTGGTGAGTAGAAGGGTTAAATTTTACTTTAAAATATTTCAAGGTTGCAAGCCTTGAATGTTTGGTTTTGGACAATTTTAAGGAAGCCCTAGGTCTGTATTTTACTTGAAATTCTAAAAATGGGCAGCGATCAGTAGGTTTTTATGTTTTGATAATGCAAAAGAGATTCTCCTTGAATAATAGTGCTTTTAAAAGGTGTTTAGGAGTTTTGTGAGACTTTTCTTGACTGGTTTTGGTAAGTTCATAAGTTTGAGACCATTGGTATATTGACTGTCCTGTTATGACAATCTCATGACAACCTTTAATTGACAGAGATCAGTGAATTCTTTGTGTTTTGATGGAGTAATTGACATTCCACTTGGGTGACAGTATTTCAAGAGGTTGTATTGAGTCCTCTCAAGAGAAGGTTTGATGAATTAAAAAGTTTTGTGATTATTTATATGCTAATCTTGCTTGACTGACTTATGACAGTCATATTTTGGAAGTGGAAATAAAGGGTTTTTGAGTAGGTGTTTACTGAAATACCTTGAATCAAGTTTAGGAGATAGTTTAATCATACTTTGTAGACATATATACATTTTTTTGTAGCCTTGGGATGGAGTAAAGGGCTTGGGAACTTGATGTTGCTTGGTTATGTGGCCTAATTTGTCTAAATTGCTGATTTGAGATAGTATATTATGTAAGCTCTCAAGTTTGAGTTGTTTAAGTTGGGAAATGGTTTGAGTTAGTTATTTTGTTGTTTCTTAACATGGTTTTGAGGATTATACAAAAAATTTATGCCTTATTCTCAGTTGGAGTTCTTTGAATCAAGGTTTTGTAAAGGAAAAGTGCCTTGGAAAAGTGAGATTGCATTGAAAGTTGGTTGTCTCAATGAAGGCTTCAGTTTGTAGATTGATTTTTTGTCTAGAGAAAAGTGAGTACATTTTTTTCTAACCTTTTTCCTTGCATCACTCTCCATCTATCCTTATATTATCTCTCCGAATAGTGGGCAATATTGTAACTGGTGATGATTTGTAGACTCAGGTATAAGTTTATATTGATATTTTCTTTAGATTTTCACATCAATAATTCATTGTTTTTTTTGCAAGTGTATGATGTTGTCATTGTACTATTTCATTGACTTATGTTATGGTGTTTCATTTAATTTTAGTACATAATCAACAATCAAGCACTTCCTTGCCTATTAGCTCTCCTAACCCATAATCACAAGAAGAGCATCAAGAAGGAAGCTTGTTGGACCATTTCAATCATAACCACAGGAAACAAAGAATAAATTCAGGTCTTTCTATTTGTTATCTTGACTAGAGAAGCATCTTTGTTGAATGGTGTGAAACTAAATTATTTTAAGGTTTGCTATTTGTTAATGGATATTTTGGTTTCCAGGTTGTGATTGATGCAAACACCATTCCTCCACTTGTTCAGCTCCTTCAAACTGATGAGTTTGATATTAAGAAAGAAGTAGCATGGGCCATATCAAATGCAACTTCTGGTGGTACACAAGAACAGATCAAGTATGTATTATTTTAACATATAATTGCATATATATAAATATATTATTAATATACTGAGATTATCTGTAAAAGTACAAATCTTAGGCTTACAATGTTAGAATGTGTTCCAGAGTGCTTACAATGTTGGAATCCATAGCTTGTTTGAAAGCACTTGTTTTAGGCTTTTCGCCATATGAGCATGGCAGTGAATTGTTTGATAAAATGCTTTGGTAGACATGTATGAAAAAATTGGTAGCATATACAAGGAAATGAACTACTTGAATAAATGCCTCAAAGGTCATGAAGGTCAACCATGCACACCTAATGATCAACTATAGATGTAAATTGTAATGCAATTAGGGTTACTGACGTGTGAAGTATGTGCAGCCCTCATCCACTAAACCTGCATGACTGCATGCACCTAGAACGCAAGCAAAGCTTACAATGTTAGGATGTGTTCCAGAGTGCTTCATTAATTCAAATATTTTGAGAGGTTCCTTACAAAATCGATTTTGTGCACATTCTGCAATCAATCATTTCATTCCATGAGATGACATCTCTTTGAGGAATTCTGTCAAACAATTTAGGTGTTTTGTCTATGATTCCACATCTTGCATATATGTCTACTAGAGCATATCCAACTATAACATCTAGGTATCTTTTAATTCCTCTATCTTTCATCAATATCTTTACTATTTGAACTCATTACAAATGTTTTAGAGAAGAACATAAGTTATAAAATTTTAGGATCCAACTAAAAGTGTTGCTGGAAATACTCACCTATATTCACTATTATTCTTGACGCTGGCCATGGAAATTTATCATGTGCTCAATTTTTAGTTGGCTCCCTCTTTATTGATCAAATCTTACAGTTCTTCACAAAATGTCTAAGGGATACCTTTTCAAATTGTTCAACATTCCTAGTAGCTATAGATACATGTGTAGTAGCTATAGATCTGATAATCAGGGAAATCAATGAAAATCAACAAGATGGTTTATGCAGACATTTTGGAAACTCAAATCATCTGAGTTATTTCTTGTAGCTGCCTGATGTGTTAGGTTTCCCTTTACTAGGTGGTCCCTTTTTTTGAATTTTGTTGCAGTTCATTATTAGAGATATTTTGGTCATGTGGATTTTTGGGCAGGAGTTTTTGGGTAGGAATGATGTGGAATGGAATATGACTTTTATGATTTGGGTTGTGGGTTCTATGCCTTTTCCTTGTGGGGTATGTTTCCATGCTGCCCCATTATTGAACTGAAGATTCTCTATAGTTTATTTCATATATTTGTCATTAAAATGTACTTAAGGTGATTTCTGCCCATTAAAAAGGTGAATGAACAGTCATGGTCAAGAGTTTTTGATTTGGAAGTATTGAAAAAATTTGCTTGGGAATATCTATTAGAGTTTCAGGCAGTATTCTTTACTGTTGTACACATTGTGGAGTGGTCATACTTTTGTTATTTTGTCGAATAAACACATTCAAAGTTTTTTTGTTCCAACTGATGAATCATAATATACTTTCTTTGTTCTAATAAAGTAGTGTTCTTCTGATATTTCTTTTGACATGTGAGATTGTGTGGCTCACTTGCAGGACCAAGAGCTCCTTCAGTTTTCAATTGTGTGAGTCCATTTCTACCAAAAGTCATTCTTATCTCAATATCATCATTCATGTAAATTTGTGGTAGAGTAAAATCATTTTCCTTTTCCAAAGAACTTGTGAAGGACATGTGTACACAACAGTCCAGAGGATCTTTGAGTTCTTCATGTTTCCTCAGGCTATGAAATTCCTTATATCCAAATTCAATGCATGGTATCAAATTGCTATGAAATCAAATAATCTATTTTTATGTATAAAGATTAGCTGAGAATTTTAAATTTAGTTTTAATTTACCTTGATTTTCTTTGTGGTCTGGTGTGAAATTGTATTTTTCATCGTCACAATTCTGGAAGTTTAGGTTAAAAGAGGAATTATGTTTATTTTACACATTCTAATTGAGTATTCATTAAGAAAACTTTAGGAGCAAGCTAAGTAGCACATATAATCTGGACTGTGATATCAAGGGGTTGGTGTGTCATGTTATACTTATAATCCCATTGTCAACATTTAGTATGCATCTCAATTGAATTTAGCCTTTACTTAGGAATTCTTCTTAAGGACAATCTTATCCATACTAAAGTATCAGCCTAACATATAAAATCTTGATGCTTACATAAAGGAATGCATAAATTTATTTTCTAGTTATATTTGGATTGATGGTTATGTTACTGTCTTTTGCTTTTTGGCTTTCTACTCTGAAATTCTAATTTAAAAAAAAGCTAGCTATCACTTAGCTGTTACTTTTTTGTGTTAAAGACTTCACTATTAGCCATGCAGCTGCAATGGCATATATCTAAGGCAGCTGCAATGGCATATATCTAAGGCCTTGAAGGTGCTCTTTGTGCAGGTTGTGGAGATTTCAAAGGGCAGAAAGGTCAAGTATGAGCTTGACAAGAAAACTGGACTCATAAAGGTAAAAGTTAACAGATATAAGAAAGGCTATTCATCGCACTTGTAAGGCATTTAGAAAGCACCTTATGGAATGATCTCTTCAAAAATTGACATCTTTATAAATTTATAATAGTTAAAAACATCAGATTTTCAGATTCCACAGTGTTCAATTATGAATTATATTGTTTCTGGATTCACTGTGTATAATTGTTTTGCATCAGCATTTCAGATCACACTCTATGATCCATCATTAGGATGATAGAGAGCAGCTGAAGGAGAAAAGTGAATCTAGAAACTATATACATTGATCTTTATAATAGTTTAAGCAAAATAGCATGAAACCTATCATTGGCTACTTTAAAAGCATCTTTTTTATTTTGTGAAGGAGTTATTGCAAGTTCTGTTTTCTTTTTTGGCTAATATATTTGTTAGAATCCAGATTGACCATGTTTTGTACTCATCAGTTGTGTATCCTCACAACTATAGTTTTATCCCTCACACTATATGTGAAGATAGTGATCCCATGGATGTGCTAGTCTTGATACAGGTAGATTAATCTAGGCATGATTTTTGTTGGCAATATTTTTGAATAGTAGTTTGCTTAATCGTTGCATTGTATATTTTGGTTATGTGCTACTGATTGTAAATATTCATGTGTAGGAACCAATGCTACCAGGTTGTTTTCTTAGAGCCAGGGCTATTGGGTTGATGCCTATGATTGATCAGGTATTATTTTGTTATCGGCTATACATAAATGGTACTGTGCAGATTGCATTGTAGAGGAAGATATGCTTGGCCCTCTTTCAAGAACTTTATATCTATTAATAAAGCATTTTAACTTATGCATTATTTGATCTATTGTTTGAATGCTCCATCTGACCTATTAGTATCCATTCTGTTGGTGAGGTTCTTCAAAGATTAAGTTGGTTTTGACATCAGTTATGTACATGTAATTGACAATTTAGGGATAAACATGCCATTTCTTTCTTACTTTTTGAAACATTCTACTAAACTTATCTTGAAATATGGAAACATTTTCTTTCCATAAGATTTGTACATGTACTAGAAATACTTTATTGTGAACACATACATCCATTTTTCCTACAGGTCATAGCTAATCTGATTTAAGGGAATTAAAGATGTTCTATACATTGGTTCAATATTTTCCCAAAGCAAAGTATATTATAAGAAAAGGAAATAGACATAGTCACATGTGTTCCACTCTTGCAAATTTACAATTTTTAGAAGGTATGACTTTGTGAAGACCATGGTATACTTAGATAGCCCAAAGGGGAAATCTAACCATGGTAGCCACTTGGTCCAAGAAATAGAAGAATTAATGACAAAAAAGTTTAAGTTTAAGAGAGTTGTTACCAACCAAACAATAGTGCGATTTCATAGATGATAGATTAATATAGTGATCCTCGAAGGCATTTACTCTCATGTATAGAGATTGCTGAAAAAGCACATAACAAAAAATGGAAAACTACCTTTTCCCATGAATGTCCAGCCCAGGGGGATATATCTCATCATACTGAAGTTTTAGGGTGATAAGGGGTTGTTCTCCAGTGCTAATGGGTAGCCATGGACCCACAGTCTAAAACTCTCCAATTATTTATTGATGTTAAGCCTAAGGTAGAGGCTGAAATAGTTTTCTTATTGTGTGGTCCTCTGCTACTAGTGTCATATAGACAGCAAAATTTTTGCTTCATTGATGTCACAGCATCTTTAAAATATGCAAAATATGGTCCAGCTTTAAGAGGGATAGGGTTAGTGTTGGTAGCAAGTTTGGTAGTTTTTTTTACTGCCTTGGGTTGGTATTTCTAGAACCACAAGCTTTAACCTTTCAATGTCTTGTCTGGTGTGCTTGATATCCTGAGTATGGGTGCATGGCTTATGTTTCTTACTAGGAGAAGCCATGGGGACATGTCACAGGAATTTCTCGGCTTGAAAAGGCTAGAAGTAATGCAGTCAAATATCATGGAACATCATCAGCTAAGGGTTTGCTACTATTTTCAATAGAAGATTGAAAATTCAGCTAGTTTTCTCTGAGAGCACTTGTTATCTTGGCCTATTTGAATTTAGTAATGAAAAAATCATTATTGTAAATGGGCCTCCTAGTTCAAGTATTAGCTGGGGCATTCAGATGTGAATGGGAATGAACATAATAGATATGGTCATCTTGTTGGGAAGGTCATGAGTTAGGCTCAGCTCGAGTTTTCTTCATAATTACTTTACCAATGGAAGAGGAGGCATTGTGTTGGTTGGCTAACTGTAAGACATGCTAGCAAGGGTGTTGGGATTAAGGGGGGAGCTAGGGAAAGTGTGATGAGAGTTGGAATAGTTAGGATGTGGGCAAGGCCATTCCCTTTGGAGTTGGTAGGTGAAACAATCTGCTTATCTTTTCCCATGGAGGGTAAGGCTATAGATGAAAGTCAAGGAAGAATAAATGGCAGAGAGAAGAGATGAGATTGCTATAGAATAAAAAAAAACACCTTTGTGAATTTCTTTTAGGGAGCATCATATCAATCCTGAGTGTTGCATAGGATTGAAGGAGTGGAACTTGAAATCATTAAAGAACAAGAATTCTGCCACCTGCAATGTAAGAAGCAGAGAAGAGAGGTGCCAAGGGTGTTGCAGGTTAAAGCCCGAAGCAGAGTTAGGTTGAGGAATGTAATGGGAATGAAATTGTTAAGGAGGAAAATAGGCATGTGAGGAGGGTAGAGAATTGAATGCCCGAGGCTTGACAGATGATGTATGATGCCACATTTGCACTACCAACCAGTAAAATGTTGACAGTTTGGAGAGCAATGTGGAGTCATGAAAGCATCCACTTTCAACATGATATAGAAAGAATGTAGGGTGCCAAAAACAAAGTGTTTCCAAATGATAGGTTGTCAATGTGGAGTAGTGGTGGGGCAGGGGGCAAGGGGGGAATGAGGTGGAAATAAGAAAAATAATGTAAGACTTGTAGTCTTTTTGTACCACTTGTTCACCTTTTATAGGGTTTGAAATGTAGTCTTTTAGGTGCAATCAAATTCATCATAGACTCACCACACATGTTCCCTTCATTCTGCACCTTTTCTACCCCAATGGATGAGCCTGGAACTAGTAATGATTATTAGTCTTTGTTCTATAGCATTTGGTTCTCAGAAAGCATATCTTATTGTACCAGGAAACTTGAGTCAAAATAGCAAGTTAGTTAATTTTTGCAATTTATGATCAAGAAAATAATAATATTTTCATGCATTGAATAATTGAAATCCTTTATCAACTTTCACAGGTTGGAGGTGACACGTCTTAGACAAATAACTCCATCAAATTTGGGTGGAAAGGAAGTGCAGTCACATGATACTAAGAACAAGCTTGATCAATGGCAAATGTATGCCATGTTTGCATGTTCCTGCCCACCAGACGATAGTGAGGATGGTGGCTTTGCAATTGATTTTTCCTTCACTAAGAGTTGGTTCTGAAGGGAAAATAGTAAGTAGAAACAACTTTAGTTGTATTATTGGTTCAATGCATATTACCCTTCATCCATGAATATGCATCCATTTGGTTGTTTCTACTTATGTTTATTCCTCTTTTTTCTATTCATGTCTATAAAAAAAGAAAGATGAATAAGCATACTTGAGAAATAGTTTTATTGTCATTGATAAGTGAATCTAACTAGCAAACTTGGAGGGGAAAGCCAATTGATTCACTAGAAAAATAACATCCACTATGGATGGGGAGGAGGAAATGCCAAAAGAGAGTGGCTCTTGGGCCCAAGAGAAGGGTCAATAGTGAAAATATCAGACTTGGTTTTATATGGGTCTATCCTAGTTCTTATGTCTAACCATTCATTAAAAAATCTATGGGATTATTTATTCACCTTCTAGCTTAAAGAATTGAATTCATGATTGATATTGGTCTTTGCATGATTTATAGGATCAACATAAACTACTTTTGAATTACTTTTTCCTATAGGAATAAATAAAATTTGTTGCTCTCATGCCATCATATATACTTAACACTCATTTTAGGTAAAATTAAGTTTTTTTAATATAATAACTTTCTAGACGTGACTGTGGGTTATATATAGGTGCTCCATGAAACTCTTGAAATATTTTTCAGCTTTCTTTATTGACAATCTTTTTATGCCTTCTCCAGAATGCTTCTATTTTAGCTTTAGGCCATTCACACTTACAATTTTTTGAAATCATGCTCTGAGCTTGCATCCTTTCTAGAGGAGGTGGTATCTAAAATAGAAACCAGGCCAAAATGGAAGGTATGTTACACTCATCTTTATTTTTGGTTTTCTTGTTGCTTATGAGCATAGTATAGAAATACCATGGTTGTAACTTTGTAGATTGCTCAGGAATAGTATGTCATTAATACTTATATTTTCTCTCAGAGTCCAAAGGTAAGCTATGAAGACTCACAAGTACATTTTGCAAATGTATATCAAATGGTTGCAAAGAATGTATGGCCTAGCATGCTAAGTCACAAACCTATATTGTGTACGCTCTTCTTTAAGTTCATTGAGCTCTTCTTTTTTCTTATGTTTAAATTAGCATTCTCCTATGGTGTTTTTTCATCTCTATTCGGTTTGAGGGCTCATCTTTGAGATAGTGTTCCTATATCAAAAACTATACCCATTTCCAAGATTCATGCAACTTAGCTTTATTCAGACAACAAATGTTAAGTACAGACATATATGCTTACTTTTGTTTGAGTTTTGACTAGTTTTAATTATTGAAACTATATATTTTTGGCTTCCCTACTATGCAAATACAGTTTGTATCAAATAATATATATCTTTGGCTTCCCTAGTTTGATTATTGCAGCCTTGTTCATTTTGATTCATTTAACAACATTGCTTGATCATTCTCATGAAGTAATATCTATCATATATTGTAAAGAACCTCTTAACAAAATCCCTTAAAGCAATCATTGTTGCCAAGGCCTTTAACAAACTATAATAACTCTACAATTTTTGTATCATTTAATATAATTTCATTTCAAACATGTTTGTTTTATTTTTCAATCAAAACAAGAAGTTGATAAATCGAGGGTACCATAAAAATATGGAGAGTAGGAATTTGAAAGGATTTAGATGTCATGATCATATTCATGAGGCTGTCAGTCTTCGTAGTAGATGTGATCTATCATTTTACATAGTGGAGAAAATGTCATTTATTGTGAATTTATTTGGAGTACCATTTAAAAACTCCCAATATCTTGGTAGCCATGATTGATTTGAACTTTAGATATTGTAAACCATCCCTACCATCCTTATTTTCTGTTGAAATCATCTAAAAGGAAGAAACTCTAGGAATTTTAATTTTATTTTAAAGAGTGCCATTAATGTCTCCAACATAACCTTAGTGAGCATCCCCATGATTTCACAAAAGAAGCAGGCCATGTTGTCCCATAAAACACATGAAGAAAAAAAATTTGGTTATAGTTTCAGCTGTTAACTTGTGCTTGATTTATGTAATATTAAATTCTTTTATCATAATTTGATTTTTTTCCTTTATTGTTTTGTGTTGTCCAGTATTGTCCTCTCTTTGCCACCTCCAAAAAAGTAGATATTATTCCTTTCTAATTGCATTAATTGGAAAATTTGAGGTTTGAGTGAATGCATATTAGAGGTAAGCTTTTTTGTCAATAGCATTAGGTTTCTTTAGGATTTAAATATTTTAAAAAGCATAATGCCTTCTAAATTCCTAACAAATTCTAATCCTCATTGGATTTGTTCAATTCTCAGTTGTATCCAATTGAAAACTGGTTGGTGGCATCATCTTTTCCTTCCATGTTTGGTCTTATGCAATTCAAATGGTTTTGGATTGGCTTCTTTTATGGATTCAGTGCGGTATATTTTGGATATATACTTCTCCCATAGGCCTAACCTCAAATCTCATTCCTACATTTTGGTGATTCATCTTTTTTCCCCTCTGTAATGGCGAATCTGATGCTTATTACATATCATGTAATTTCAAACCCTTCTTTTGCCTTCATTACCATTCTTTTGGGATCTTGGTTACTGTTTCTTTTTAATTTTTGGACAATTACTGGGTTTAGCAGGAACTTGGGTCAAACTAGGACCAGTCTGGACTGTGTACTGATCTTTGTCTGGGTCTAGCTTGGATTTTCCTAGGGTTTTGCTCTGTGCCTATGGATTTGGTACCTAACAAGCAGTTCAACCCACAGTTGAACATTGACTATTTTCCATGAGGCCACCTTGGAAGATGTTGTCTATCCTGCAGAGATTGTTGGAAAGCAAGTTAGATATCGTGTTGATGGCTCGAAGATAATGAAGGTAAGATGATTGGTGATAAAGAAACCAGCAAGATATGAAAATGAAGAGGTAAACGATAAATTTTTTTAAGGGGCAGTTCAATGGTAAGAGAAACAATGAAGTAATAGCTAACATGGTCATAGGATGATAGTAATCAAAATAAGGGCATCCACAAATGATTGGAGTTTTATCACAATCATAGATTGAAAGTTCCTTTGCAAAGATGTATCATGTACTTATGCATTACAAGGGTAAGGGACTGTATAATATGATATAAAAGAACATTTATGCACAAATGACAGTTAGAGGGTCAACAAGAATTAGAAGGGTAAGGGACTGTAGGTTATGATATAAAAGAACAGTCATGTTCCTATTCTTTTGTAAGTTGTTGAACAACATAAAGACAAGGTTTTGGAGCAGATTCGGCTAGTTCTTTTCTCTCTCAACAATGTATT
>VDFB02386233.1:0-24804 GCA_007258455.2 Sequoia sempervirens | reverse complement strand
TTGAGATGACTGTTGCAAAGAAGCACTGGAAGAGCAATGTGGAGTAACACTAGAACCGCAATCCGACAAGTAGGGAAAGATACTTTTGTCTACAAGAAACCAAAGAGGAATCATAATAATGCGACAGTAGACTCGATGCCCCGAAACACTAGAAAACTCACGAACTGGAACAACCTTGGAATCTGTGAAGCAACAGTAGATGAAATGATGACAGAATCTGGAAACCGTGTATCTCAATGTTGATGCCAAACTAAGACTAAAACTCTTCCATAGGAACAAGTACCATAAATACTTTGGAACATTAACCATAAAAACATGGCCCTCAAACTGAGAAGGATCTGAACCATGTGGTGATGAGCCCAAAATGTGCTCATAGTTTGGATATTATGATGAACTTTTAATGCCTTTACTTTTGATTTTCGTGGTTGTTTAAAACTCTTTTGAAACCTTTTATGGGGATATCCTATAGCAAAACACTTTCATGTTGCTGTAGCTTATTGTGTTGTCTTGACTACATTTATTACCCTGTTGACTCCCTAAATGACTGGTATATCGGATGTAGTTTTTGAATGATGAAATAGATTTAAATATGTGATTAATGAACGGACATTGTGTATGTGCCATGCACCTTTTCTTTCGCATTTGTTACCTTGTGTTTTGTAGGTTGTTTAAGAAAGTATGATCGAGTCAAGCGCAGTTGATCTCGGCCTTACAGTAAAGTCTATTTCCTGCATGACTTGAGGAAGCTCTGGCGAAGACTCTTTGACCGAAACCGTTGGGAAATATTTTTAATGACAGTCAATCTAGAAAGAGTGGAGCGCTAGATTCTCTCTGGATCGGGTTAAACAGATAAATTCATTTATGAAGTTTGTTCCTTGATTTTGGGATACACTTTACTTCCACATCTTTCTTTGATAGGGTTAGTTAGTTAGTTGTTCTCCTGATTTTAAATAAGGTTCTCCTCCTGCGCGAGAGAAAAGGAGATGATAGTTAGAAGTAAGATAGAAGCATAGTGATAGAGATATAGCAGATATCATGTAATAATGAAAAGCAGAATTTGTATGACAAGAGACAGTTTTTTTTGTTAGTTTTCATATCAACAAAGCAATGTATACCATTCTGTTTTCATGAATAAAGTTTGATGAAGTTCTGAGTTCAGCACTTGTGTAATCAGTAGATGCTTGCTAAAGGGGCCCACTTAGTAAGTATCTGTAGCTAGTTAGTTAGCTGTTATTTTCTGTTAATCATCAGTTAGCTTTCATTTTTTAAGTTTCCATACAAACTCAGTCTTGTATTGCTCTTGCAGCATCAGGAATCCATCCCTGTGCCTGTTCCTGTAGCATAAGGCTAGTTCATAGTTTGTGTTTCAGTCGTAGCTGTTATGGTTTCTTTTTTAGTCAAATCATGGTTGAGTTAAAAGAACTTTGCATTACCTTTCTGTAGAGTAGATAGAATTCCTTCCAAGTATTTATTTATGTTAAGTTGTGACTGAAACTAGTTCTTAGTGCATATATTGTGCTGAGCCATTCAAAGTATACGTTCCTTGGTTTGACAAGTAAATGAACATCCATAAAAAGATATTAGTCACCTGCTGGAATGTCTAATTCCTAGGAAAGGTTTTACTGTGATTTTCATATCCTTTTGTGGGCTCGACCATGTGGATCAATAACCATAAACTCCCAATCTAAAGTGTGAACCGATGTGAATCTGATATGTTTCAAGCTAAAGCAATAATGTGGCCAAAAGAAACTAAGAAACTAGATATAATCTATATGAGCTATCATCAAAATAGGATGAAGATCAAAGTGCATGCACACTCTAATCAGATTATTATGCAAGAAACCCCCCTGATGGAAAATTATCTTAGTTCATTTATTACAATAACCCAATGATTGTAAAATGAGAGAATGCTAATGTGCATAAACAAAAAATAAACTGATGTGGTAATGAAATGAAGTACAAATATTCAAGTTTCACCTTTCCAAAAACATCCAAGTAATCTCCAAAACACCCATCAGGAAAAATATGGAATAATGATCAACTTGGGACAAATACAGAACAAAGTGAATGTAAGAAAAATAGAGCTCCTCAATACCTTTCCAATGCCGCAAAGATGGCAAAAATTGGAGATTATGGCAAAAATTTATGAGCTCGGAATCCAAAAATGAACATCTGAATTAAAACAAAAATAAATGCAGCTAAATAGAAAAATATTGAAAAATAAACCACACAACAGGAAAGTGCTCGGAACTAGTTTTCTGGTGATATCTCGTTTATCCGATTTTGATACCGTATGCCCAAGTTATGCCAAAAAGAAAAAAACTACTCCTTAAAGGCAAACTAGGGTTAGGAGGGGGCAAAGAGGGCTGGCCATATGATGACGTCATCCGTTCATGAGCTTAAATCTGATGGCCTAGAGGCTGCTAGGGGAAAAAAGTGCCCCCCCTACTAGAAATTTTTTTCAGTGCCGATATATTCTTCCTGTTGACGGAATATGCAAAGGGTCGGCCGAGGTTGAATGGTGAGCTCCTAGTCCTCCAAGGGACCTGCAGGGGCTAGGTTTGGCCAGAGGTTGGGCACATAGTGCCTAGTCCCCCATATGACCAGGGCCTCTGTGCTGGAGTCTACGGGGGCTAGCCAAACTGGCAAAGCTGATGGGGTGGCGCCACTAGAATAGGCAATCCTCCGGTGGCCGCTCGGCTGAATGGTGGTGGCGTATTTCTTTTTGAATGGGAGGCACAGAAATGACTACAAAATTTTCAATTTTTTAAATTTTTTTTATTCATGTGCCTCAGGAAGCAAGCTATGGAGGTCGTACAACCTCCCTAGCAAAACATTTTTGCCTCAGAATCAACTTTCTCCAAATTCGACGAAACAAAAGGCGTTCGTAGGGTTTTTGGTAGTTGTGAATGTGATGGTGACCTCCATTCGTGCTCAAAATGCTCCAAAAATTTGACTACCTCCAGAGCTTGAAAAAAAATCCTAGCTTGAAACCCTCATGGATCTAGAAAATGATGGCCAAAATTTGCAAAATAAAAGCCAATCTTGACTATTTCCAGCACTCTGAATCCAATGGTGAAGCCTGATCTAATCCAAGATGCTATATAGATGAACTCAAGGCATGATACCTTTGAGGAATCCTAAATGAACTCTATAATGATTTTCTCAAAAATCTGATAAGGGACTGCAAATCAAGGCTCTGATACCATGTTAGAAACCAAGATCTAAAATGCAAACCAGAAAAAATCCTTCCACAGAAGAGAAAAACAGAAAAAGAAAGAGCTTTGTAAAAAGATGTACAAAATATTATTATCTAGGAATTCATAATTACATGAGATGATTTGCTTTATAAAAGCAAAGTATGCATAACCCTAATATTATCTTGAGCAACAAGATAGCTCAACAAGATAAGGATGATAATAATAAACCTATAAATTAAAATATTACCTAAGTAAAGTTATGCAAGTGTAATTAAGTATTAATTACACTAAAAATTTATGCCATGAACGTTATTCTTTTATGTTAATGTATGTAGTAAGATTCTGTAGTTAATTAGTGAGATAGTTACTTGATTTATTCAGTTGTTATATTTGTTTCATAGTTGTAGTAATTGTTCATTATCTTCTAGAAGCAAAGAAAAGTAATTATTATCCTTCTGCAATTTCCTATTATATGTTTACAGTTAATAGTTTTCTTTTTAGCTGAAAATGAAATTAAAAGTTAGCTGATGAATTGTATGATGTAACATCATCATAATTGAATTGAATTTTTCGTCTAGCTTCAAATGAAGCCCTAGTTTTATGGGTAGGTTAAAGATGCAAGTTAGTTAATGATTCCCTAGCAGTTATTCTCTTTTTAGTTCATTATCTTCATTTTGGAAACCCTAGTTTCAAAAACAAGCTAGTTGCAGTTCAGCTGAAAGTTATTTGACAATTGATTTTTTTTAAACTGTAGATTGGATAGGTTGTTGCACCAAGAAAGAAAATCACAATGAAAAATTAGTTGACCATTGCTACTCCAACACAATTAGAGGATTCTAGAGCACCATCTCCACAACAACCACTGCTACCATTATCACCACCACATTCTTCTACCCCTAAAATAATTGAGTTGGATTCCCCTCCTATAGGACCATCTCCTCCAAAGGAGCCACTAATAAAAAGGTAGAGGATTGAATGAGTTGCCTAGTTGATTACCTTGTTCACAATTCAGATGATGAAATTAGTGTTATTGAAGATGAAATAAGGAAAGTAATTTTGTTCCCTCAAAGAAGTGTAGTGCCACAATCTTTGAGCCTCAAATTGAGCAAGGTAGATTTGAGTGGGATAAATAATGCAAAATATGTGAGGGACAAATCTTCTGAGAGATTCATGGATGATGATTCCTTTGTAAAAAAAAAAGCATTCCAAGAATATGTATGGAGAGCAATGAAAGATGAATATGTGATGTAAGTTGAGAAGAAGGCAAGTAAGAGCCCTAAATTGCCTAAAACTGTTATAGAGGATGAGGTCTACAATGAGATGAGGACCAAGTACTTGAACATCACTATAGTCAAGGGTAAGGAAATTTCTAGGAAAAGTGGTGTTTTATTGTTACTAGAATGGGATTTGGCATCATCCATAGTATTTGATACAGTCAAAAGACATGATGCTCCCATCTTTAGCATAGAGGAAGAAGTTACTTTGGCCCTACAAGGATCAACCTTTAGCTCCCAATGGGACACATTATCCATTTGGAATTTAGCTCCAAGCACAAGAAGCTATAGGTTGTAGAATTGGCTATCAAAGTTAGAGGAGGGATGATAATCAAAAGGGTTTCAAACAGCTCAGCCATTGAAGCAGCTACAATGAATGTAAATGCAGTTCAGTTTACTAAAGCCATAGTTAAATCCCTAACAAAGGGATAAATTCGGAATAAAATTTAATGACATAGTGGCTAAATATATTGTGAGCCAACAAAAAATTATAGAGATCCAATTGCAAATTTCCTTATGGAAGTAGAAATTTCAGTCCATGTAGCCAGGGCCATCACAAGAAATGATTTTTCCTCCCCCTTCCCCAAAATAACATTTTTCATCTTCTCCAATTCTTTCACCACCCCCAATTCCCACTGAGGTTATGCCTCCTAAATCTAAGGATGTGTCAATTGCACCATAAGGTCAAGATACTTCAGATGCACCTCAAACAAAGGACATCACCAACAAGTATATGATAGTAGTAGGGGGTATGTGTAGGATCATCATGGAAAAAATAGGCCCTTAAGTGGCAAAAAATTCAAAAAAATCAGAGTTAGGAAAATTGACGTAAAATTTTGAATAATTTATCTATATTATTTCAAAAATATGTAAGAATAGAATCTGTAGCAAATTGAATGCAGCTTCTAAACTACTAGGTTTGTTTAAAAAAATCTATTTGGTGAAAATTTGAAATTTCAATGCAAGAGGTACTTAAATTTTAGGAAAAAAAGTAGGTGTTTGTGACCACCTAATCACAATAAAATGATAATATTTTTTTATAAGATTTTAGATATAAGTAGAGGACTCATGTCCCAATGTGATGCATATTTTTTATAATTTTCTTTTTAGTAAATAATTAATTATGATTTTTTATTACAACTTTTAAAAAAATATAAAAACTCATATGTTTGACCACCTTAACTTGGTCAAAAATTCATAAAATTCATTTTTTCTTTTTTTAATCCTATAGTATGCGAAACATAGAATGTGATGCATGTTTTGGATTCAAAAATGTGATAATGTTTGAAAGCTCTAGATGTTTTTCAATCAACCAATCAATTAGGACTTTAGTCGCAATTTGAATAGAAAATGAATAATAATTAATTATTAAATTCAAAGTAAAGCATAATTTATATTGGTGGAAAGTTGAGAATCTCCTTTAAAAACCCTTTTCATTTCATCAATTTTGGGTAAAAAAATGTCATCAGCCACATACCCATCATATTGCCACTTTTTGGCCCATCATGATCCTACACATACCGTAGGATGAGCTAATTCATGTAAGCAACTTAAAGATTGTGACTGTGATGTTAGAATGCCTAAATAAAGGGATTGAGAGGAGTTAAGAATTCATTCTAAAAATTCCTCAATGTTTGATGCAGTAAGAAATTTTGACAAATATAAGGAGGTTTCTATCCCATTAATGGACAGATGGATCCCCAAGGCATAAATACTGAGAGATATGGCCATTGGGTCATCACATGATGCTAATAAGCCTTCCAAAATTGTCCCAATCCTTAGGATTTTGAATGCAATAATGGATTCCCAAGGGTTGATTGAGCCTCAAGAAATGAAGATTAGGGAATTGGCGAAGAGGTTTGATAAGTGGAGCTTCAGTCTACTTCCTGATATTTTAGATAAAAATGGTGAAGTTAAATCTCTGCAAGAATGGAAGGACCAAGCTAATAAGGTAATAGAAACTCAATCCAAATTGATCTGTGATGAAGTAGATGTGCACATGTTGAAACAAAAAAGGATAAGTTAACCCACATAGGAATCTTCCTCGAGGAGTTTGATAAAGAGGCAAATCAGGTGGTGATCAAATATAGCCCATACAAGAAAAAGCTAGATGAGATTATGGGTGTGGACATGGAAAATGTATCCCTTTGTCCTTTCTTGATTTTGGAATAATTAACGATAAATTAGACTTAATGAGGCCTTTATTTAGTGTTGTGAGGTGTTTTACACATCCACACTAGGTCTTGGACCCTTCCAAACTGAATAAAATGCATCTAGTGATGTCTTGTAAAAGTTTTGTAAAGTGTTGTAAATAAATTTTACGCTTTTCTAGACTAATGAACCCATTTTTACCCTAATATAACATTATAAAATATATTTAATGACATTCTCACATTAATCTAGAAGGCTTGTAAATTAAACCTAATTTTAATCTAGTGTTGTAATGTGTCTTACACATTCACATTGGATGTTGTTCCTTTCTAGGATATGTGGACCTCATTTTAATGTTGTAAGGTGTATTTAATCACACTTTCACATTGAAATTTGTGTCCTTATCTCTAATTACACTTTACATAAACATTTATAGGCCCCTATGGCACCATATTGTGCATCATGAGGCTTATTTTGATCAAAGAACCGACTAGAACAACATAAGAACCTAATTTCTTCACTCCCTGACAATTCAGTTGGAAAAATAACCCCTATGGAACCAAGTCACCCATATGGGTGAATTATTCCCATCCAAGTGGGACTAAGTCACCCATCTTGGCAACTTAGTCCCATTTGGGCTATTTTCGAGGTTCAAGCGATAAAAATTGGATTTTAAGTTTATTTTTCCTTCATGTCGGCCTTGGGGATCAAATTAATGGGAAAATTAGGTGAATTTCCTATAAATACAAGCTTCTAAACCATAATTTATAACTCATTCATTTTTTTCATCATTTATCTTCTATCTCAAGTCAAGCAAGCTAGGGTTTTAACATTTCAAGTCATCAAGATAGCTTTTCAGACATTCAAGGGAAGATTCTTCATCTTTTGCTGCAAAATTTCAAGATTTATTATCATGTAAAGTCTCTAATTCCATTTTTTCATGCTTCATTAGAGTATTTCTTCATTTTTCTTTAGTTATCTAAAAAGGGGTTTGACCAAGGCAAACCCCCATACCCTAACATCTAACATTTCTCTCTCCTTCCTTTTGTGTTTGCAGATTTAGACATCTTGAAGGCTTGGAAATAATTGAAGAATAGTTTTCAAAGTTTTTGAAGACATCTCCTTATTTTCCTAAGTAAAAATATCAACAAAAAATCAATTACAGTGTCGAAAATCAGAGTTTCAAAACCAAACACCTATCAGGAACCGAAGTGTAGATTGAGGGATTTCGTTTCCACTTTCAGATTTTTTAGAAATTCATAAGTGGAATAAGTCACCAATAGTGGTGACTTAGTCCCACTATACCTATTTTTCAAAAAAATTTATAGATTTGGACAACAATTTGGCTAAAACAAGCTCTAGTGTAGTTTTCCAAATTTGGGACTAGGTCGCCTAGAATGGTGTAATTGTTCTAGTAAGAAATTTTTTCAAAATCAGTAGGATTTCCATTCCTCATTCCTGTCCTCAACACATTTTCAGGTGCATTCTTTCTATTTTTCTTTTCTATTCTGCTTTGATTGCATTTCTATTCATCTTTCTAGGTGTTTTTGCATAAAACATTATGTTTTCAAACAACTTGTGCTTCTTTAATCATTTCATTGCATTAGGACATTGCATTTAGGCATATTTAATTCATACTTGCATTAGATTTGAGTGGTGACATTGTCCATTTTAGCCCATCTTTCTCCTTTTAGGTGAAAATCCCTAGAAGTGCAAGAAAGCCATAGGTTGCCAAAATCTATGTAAACATTTTAGTGAACCCAACTTTAGAACATCACATTTTCTGATTTGGGAGTCCATCATAATCCTAGAATTAGCTTGCATTAATTTTTCATTAGGGTTTTCATTGACTAATTTGCATTCTAGGGTTTCAAATTTTGCATTAGTGAAAGTTCCTATAGGTTGCATTTTTGCATCTTAAAACATTGAAAATTTATAAAATTTTGCATTGGCATTTTAGCTATGCATCATACATCACAACATCAAAATCCATCAAAAAAAGCTAAAAAATATGAAAAAAAATCCCTACTAGGACTAATTCCCCACCTTGGGCTCGACATAATCCCTTTTCACCCCTGAAACTGCCTTTTACAAAACTAAAAACCCTATTTTTAAGCTTATGTTTGATGCCTTTACCTATTTGAATCATTTGGTTGAGTTTCTATTACATGCATTTCATCAAATCTAGCTTAAATTAGCTCATTTCATGCATGGCTTAAATTTCAAATTTGCATTCTCACATTTTTCCTTAGCATAATCAATCAATTGTCATCCTTACAATATAAAAAATTGCATTCCTCTTTTTCCATGTTTTCTTTAGCATGGTTACATTTCAAGTTTGTAGACTAATCAATACATCATGTTTTCATTACAAAAATCTCTAGTTATCATATTTCATGTTCTAATTTTATGTATTATTGTGTGTTGTAAGAAAGTTTTGTTAGGTGCATATGAATATGAGGTCATTACCCCTCTCTTTTTGTTCGTCGTCTATCCCTCTCCTAGTTTCCCTTCTATGGGTGAGGTTCATCTAGTGAAAGAAACCTTGGATAATCATAACAATCACATTTGCTCTTCTCCTATTATCTCTCCCAATTGTGAAGAAGATATTATAGTGCTAGAAGAACCAATTGATAAGAGTTTTAAAAACCCGAGTTTTTTCTCTCCTCTTACCTCTCCTATTAGACAAAACATTACTAAAACATAGCACATAATGATAAGTAATCATGATGATCATGCAACACAACATGAGACCATTGAAACCTACTCATGTTCATCTTCTAACATTTTCTCCTCTTGTGATAGTGATGAGGATATGTTAGTGTAAGATAAAAAAAAACCTTCAATATCTATAATAACCCTCTTTATGATCATTCCCCTACCTATCCTATTTTGCAAGACATTATGGTCCAAAGGAATGAACTTATCAATGATCATGATAATCATACTTGTTCCCCTCCTAGTATCTCTCATAGCCATGAAGATGATACTTTGATGCTGGAAAACACAATGGATGAGAGTCATGAGAATATTTTCCCTCCCTTCCCTAATGTTCCTATCTTATGGGAAGATCTATTTGGTAAACATGAAAATCATGTAGTTGTCCTTCTCTTGATGTCTCCCCTATTTGTGATGAAGTTGCTTTACAAAATTTAACCATGAATGAACATATTACAAGCTCTCCTACTAGGATAGCCAATATGGAACAAGAGAATGAGACCTTTCAGAAAAATGAAAATCAAATGGAGTCTTCCCCTAATATATCCACTATTGATAAACACAAAAATCCAACAATTGATCATTCCCCTACTTGCGATGAAGTTATTTTACAAGAACCAATCCGTGCATGTCAAGAACATTTTATTCATAGTTCTCCTAAAAACTCTCCTCCTAGGGAGTATATCATAATTGCTAGAACACAAAAACAATAGTAATGTGTCTTCCTTAGATAAAAAGGTGATTCTAGATTTCCCTCTATTAGAGCTACATCAAACCAAGACCGCTAAGGTTATGAATGCACAAGTGTCCATTAGATCCCCCTTGATTAATGGACCTCCTACATATCCCATGGGACATCCTATGAATCCTCTAATACTTTACCCACCATCACACAAGCAACAAACTCACAACAAACCCAAACTTATGCTTTACCCACCTAAGAATAATGTGTCATAGCAACTGAGTCATAATACCGTTGCTCATACATATAACACTAGAAATAATCCCCAACCATAGAAAACAACCCCAACCTCCTTACCTTTCCCAATTCTATACTGCCTAGTACTCCTTGATTAAAGGATTATTATCTTGTCAAACAACTTAAGAGCACTCCCACAAAGATATCCCTATGGGATTTACTTCAGAATTCACCTAACTATCACACTATGCTTCAAATGGCCTTACAGCAAATTCCTATCCCTTCTAATGCACAACCGTATGACATAGTAGCTCTAATTCAAGGATTGAATGCTGACGTTATTTTCCACCAAAGTGAACTCCCCTCTTTGGAAGTACAAAAACAAAATGACGCTTGCATAGTAATATCTCAGTATAAAAGAATAGGGATAAAGCGAACCCTTATTGATAGTGGCTCATCCCTTAATGTGCATAGTGTAAATATTTTGGATAGGATTCATGTGGATCAATCTGAAATTCAACATGATTCCTTGTCTATCCATGGCTTTGAAAATGTAGGAAAACAACCCCTTGGTGTTATCACTTTTCCTCTTACAGTTTGGGAGGTTACATTGGATACACCAATTCATGTTATGCCTAACAATCTTTCATATAATCTCATTTTAGGCCAACCATGGATTCATGAAATGAATGGTGTGCCTTCCACTCTTCATCGTACAATGAAATACATCTACAACAACAAAGTGCACATACTTAAAGTTGGCCCTAATCCAAATAGTTGTTTGAACATTGAGAAAAACAAAATGAATCATTCAAACACAGTGTCACCAAGTACACAAGTGCAACATGTCCAACAAACAGACAAACAACAACATATTAAACAATTCACAACACTATTAGATGGTTATTGGGGTTCCTTAGATTTCACACCAACACTCATGGGTGAGTACAAGATCATAAACAAATATTCAATTAAAGGAAACGAAAAAAGGAATCATGTCAACACAAAATTTTGACAACCCTTTGAAATCATCTACCTCAACCACCTGATTAAAAGGAAATGAACAACCACCTAATTTAAAAGAAATGAAAAATATTTATGGAAATTTTTTTGAAATTATGAAACAACTTGGATATAGTGGAATAGGATGTGGTGCTAGAGAACAAGGTATCTGTGTCCCTATCGACCCTAAAATGCAAGAAATAACTCATGGTTGTGGTTATTGTCCTTTGATAGAAATCACCAAGCCTTCACTCAACATCAACATTATCACAAATAGCTCTTCTAAACCAACCTTAACAGTAGTACATTCTAAAATCATTAACACTAGTGGTCTTGAAATTTATCCTTTACAAAACATGAAAAAAACAAAGAAATATTTGTTTAATGTCAATGTCATATCCCAAAATGATAATGATTTGAATTCATTAGATTTTATATCCTCTTGCAAAGGAGAGAACAAAATCTGAGAATCTAAAGAGTCTTGCATAGATATGACATCTTGTACATCTAAGCAAGAGATATCTTTTTCACAAACTATAGGAACACCTTCTACCATTGATCAAGAGGGTATCTTGTCAAGAATCCTCAAAGATCACTTGATAACCCTTCCACCAAGAACTCAAAAGAAATTTTATTATAAGAATTAATTTTGATCATATCATAGAGTTCACAATCATTCCACTAATGAATGTAGTTCTTTGAGTAGTAAAATCCAACATCTTCAAGAGTTTGGTTTTCTTCCTTATGTGGGGGCACCTAATTCCTCTAATTGATACTGATTTTCACTCTAGCATGCATTTCTTCCATCATTTCAGCTCATCCTTGTCCTGCACTAAGTGGGGGCAAGGGATTAGGTAGCCTTGTCCTCATATGTCACCCATCATTGCCTCTTTTGGTTAGTCATTAACCTTTATGACCAAATAAAAGCAAGCTTGGGATGTGGACGCCATGCCTTAAGTTGGCTTGCATGTGACATACTACATTATTCATGACATAGCTATAGGAAACATATGACTTAAGCATAGGATTGAATAAGCTCTCATATTCTTTTCTTCTACTTTAAAGCAATTTCTCACAGGTTACGATGTTAGCAACTGCTTTAAAGTGGGGGCATACATCGACACTCATATTTCATTGTGTGATTCCTTTTTTCTTGTGATGCATCATTTTCTTGGTGGTGTCATTGGGTTTGATTCCCTCTAAGAGTGTGATACTTCTTTGACACATCCTCTCTTGGAAACATTAGGCACAATGTTTCCTAAGATAAGACCTTGCATGAACTAAGCAAAATCTCTTTGAAAATTCTTTGCATTTACAATGTCTATGAGTGTTAAGCATACAAATTTTTTTCTTACCTCATAGAGCTTGAAAATCATTTTTTTTGTGGTGCCTTATTAAAGTTATCAGAAGGTATAACTTTGGTATGGTTGAGCAGGAAGCCCATTCTGAGGCATGGCTTTCCCCATAGCCACTCACATGTGTGTGAGTACATATCGGCCATATGTGTCTCACCTTTTAGGATTCACCTGATGGACAAAAAAGAGTTTCGTCACCTCAGAGTGAGTATGCATTATTTTAAAAAACAACCTAGATCTAATCCACAACGTGCTGGAAAAATGGTCAAAGATTGATTCACCTTTTTATTTTTTCTTTTCTCTTCTTTCTAGTTCTTTCCATTGCATGATCACATATCTTGTTTTACTACAAATCATTCACACTTGTGTGTCCTTTTGTGCTTATGTTGGTTTGACTTAGGATCTCGGATCCTAGGAGCTTGCGCAACCTACTTTGATCTTTTCCATCCTTTGTTTTCTACATTGGTATGATTGAACCCTTCTTGAATGTCTACTTTAGTGTGAGTTTGAAGCAAGTTCATCCTCTCACTAAAGTGGGGCCTAATTGTGGACACGAAAAAAGTATCCCTTTGTCCTTGCTTGATTTGGGAATACTTAATGATAAATTGGACTTAATGAGGCCTTAATTTAGTGTTGTGAAGTATTTTACACATTCACACTAGGCCTTAGACCCTTGCAAACTGAATAAAATGCATCTAGTGATGTCTTGTAATTTTTTTGTAAAGTGTTGTAAATGACTCACGCTTTTCTAGACTAATGAACCTATTTTTCCCCTAATTCAACATAATAAAATATATTTAATGGAATTCTCACATTAATATAGAAGTCTTGTAAATTAAACCTAATTCTAATCTAGTGTTGTAATGTGTCTTACACATTCACATTGGATATTATGCCTTTCTAAGCTATGTGGACCTCATTTTAATGTTG
Source organism: Sequoia sempervirens (assembly GCA_007258455.2). Lineage (NCBI taxonomy): Eukaryota > Viridiplantae > Streptophyta > Pinopsida > Cupressales > Cupressaceae > Sequoia > Sequoia sempervirens. The sequence continues at coordinate 11,255 of VDFB02386233.1, read as the reverse complement.
TAAAGTGTATTTAATCACACTTTCACATTGAAATTTATGTCCTCTGCCCTAATTACCCTTTACATCAACATTAATAGGCCCCTGTGGCCCCATATTGTGCATCCCAAGGCTTATTTTGATCAAAGAACCAACTAGAACAACATAAAAACCTAATTTCTTCACTCCCCAACAATATAGCTAGAAAAATAACCCCTATGGGACCATATCACCCATCTGGGTGAATTAGTCCCATCTAGGTGGGACTAAGTCACCCAGCTTGGTGACTTAGTCCCATTTGGGCTATTTTCAAGGTTCGGGCAGGAAAAATTGGATTTTAAGTTTATTTCTCCTTCATGTCGGCCTTGGGGATCAAATTAGCTAGAAAATTAGGTGAATTTCCTATAAATACAAGCTTTTAAACCTGAATTCATAACTCATTAATCTTATTCATCATTTATCTTCTATCTCAAGTCAAGCAAGCTAGGGTCTTAACATTTCAAGTCATCAAGATAGCTTTTTTAGACATTCAAGGGAAGATTCTTCATCTTTTGCTACAGAAATTCAAGATCTATTATCACAAAAAGTCTCTAATTCCATTATTTCATGCTTTATTATATTATTTCTTCATTTTGGTTTAATTACCTAAAAGGGGTCTGACCAAGGCAAACCCCCATGCCCTAACATCCGACATTTCTCTCTCTTTCATTGTGTGTTTGTAGATTTAGACATCTTGAAGGCTTGGAAATAATTGAACAATAGTTTTCAAAGTTTTTTAATACATCTCCTTATTTTCCTAAGTCAAAATATCAACAAAAAATTAATTATAGTGCTGAAAATCAGAGTTTTAGAGCTAGACACCTATTAGGAACCGAAGTGTAAACTGAGGGTTCCATTTCCACTTTCAGATTTTCAAAAATTTAGAAGTGGAATAAGTCACCATTGTACTTATTCCCATTTTACCTTTTTTGCAAATTTTTCTATAGATTTGGACACCCATTTGGATAAAATGGACTCTGGTGCAGTTTTCCAGATCTAGGACTAGGTTGCCCAGAATGGTGTAAGTGTCCCAATAGGCCAAAGTTTCAAAATTAGTAGCATTTATAGTCCTCATTCCTATCCTCAACACATTTCAAGGTGCATGCTTTCTATTTTTCTTTTCTATTCTACTTTGATTGCATTTCTATTCATATTTCTATGTGTTTTTGCATACAACATTGTGTTTTCAAACAAGTTGAATTTCTTAGGTTTTACATTAATAATTCATTTCTTTAATTAGTTCATTTCATTAGGACATTGAATTTAGGCATATTTCATTCATGCTTGCATTAGTTTTGAGTGGGGACATTGCCCATTTTGGCCCATCTTTCAACTTTTAGGTGAAAAACCCTAGAAGTGCAAGAAAGCCAAAGGGAGCAAAAATATTTGTCCACAATGGGGTTTCATTGGCCTACTGGGGAAGAATTTGAGCTCTATAATTCCAAGTAAGTTGACATCTTGGACTTATTGGTTGTTGCAATTGTGAGTGGTGGTGGAAATTATGGTCTTATATTTGCAACAACAGAGGTTTCAGCAAGAGAAGTACAATACGTGGCCTTGAACTAGTATAGATAAGGCCTTAGATATATCAACGTTCAGATATTGTACTCCCAAGTTCAAATGTGATGACATGGAATGTAGCTGTGGAGGTGCTTTGGTTTTTTCTGCTTTCTTCATTTTATGCTTTTTCATCTACAAGTTTTGGGAGCATGTGTAACAAGTGCATTGCTCGCGGAAAGAATAACCTACACGAACTAAAGAGCCTTTTGGAAGGCGAGAAAATCTTCATCAACAAATGAGAAATGGTTCTTGTCTTATGTGAACTTCTCCCTCAAATTTTTGGCAAATATAACTACCTAAATAAATGTAAATATGATTGTTAATTAAAAACATAATAGGTGTACAATTTGGCTAAAACTTGTTTTGCTCCCTTGTTCTTATAAAAGGAAATTCAAGGCCAATTGTACGAGGTTTCTAGAAGATTGATCTTAGAGAAGTTTTGTAACTAGGTTTAGATAATAGAAAATTAAGTCTATTCTAGGTTCTAAGAGCCTTTTGAATTTTGTAATGGTGAATATGATAATAGTACTACCATATTTTGGAATATAAATGGAAAAATATTCAAGGCTAGCATTTTCTATTGTACACTTTGCATAGATTATGAATACAAAGGAATCAAAGGTTACTTCTACTCATCTTCTTGTCTTTCATTGAATGTTTATTCATCGTTATTATGCTTGTTCAAAGAATGAGTTAAATATGTATTAACATCAATGAAGGTTTATGTGAATGTATGCACAAATCACTAAGTATTGTTGGTTAAGTTTTTGGTATTAACGGTGTAAGGAATTATTGATAATCATTGTTATGACAAAAATAATGTTGTTATATGTTTTAAATTATGTAATTAAGAATTATCCACCCTAGGATAAGGCAGCGGTCATGCTTGCTATAGTTTTGTAGATCTTTCATAGAAACTACATTCAAAATCAATTTTAATATCCATTTTTTATGTGAATGTATGTCGAGTTGAATTATAATATGTTCTCATGCTTACATTAGATGTTACCATGAAGATTAGCCATTTCTTTAAGGTATTTCATCTATTAAGCATTTAAAGGAGAATTTATCTATTAGAATTACAATGTATATGGTAATTGGCACAAGAGTATCTAAAGATAAATTATAGGGATCACCCTCCCATGTTTTGCAGAGCCTGAAGTGTAGAGGGAAATCCTAGCTAGCTTTCACCTATTTGTTGGCCAACCCCTCATGGTTATTGACAATTGAATTTGGAGAATTCACAAATAACTGGTGAGACAAGATTGGTTCATTAAAAATAACCAACAAAACCTTTGTTGGGATACTTTGACATGGACAATGGAAGTGAAAGTAGAAATGACTATATAAAGCCCCTCCAATAAAAAATTTTGAATAGATAATAGTAAAAAAATGCAAATCAATACTAGGATATATAATCTATTTTGGCCTTGCATGGAAAAAAAATTAGATCAAGTAAAATCTCCAATGGATAGGACTAATGTATAATCCATTTTGGGGTTGTTTTTGATATATTATAATTAATAATAAAAAATAATGTGTGAGAGGGTAAATGACTAATTAAATTAGTTAGGGTACTTTAGGTGAAGTAGAATTTTTTGTATTAAAAATAGTTGAAAACCCAATTACATGGATCGGCAAGTTGTTCACAATCTTGATTTGGACCACTTAGGGTCTCATGAGTGCATCTTCACTATACAAATTTCTCTAATAACATGCTTTCTACATAATGAAATATTATCTTAAAACTTGTTTGTTACTTACTAAGATATGCAAACAGCCGGTATTGGCATGGTGTGATGGTTTATAGGTGGCATTGTTGCTCTTGCCATCAAGGTTCAAACCCTGTTGGGGTGGTATTGTTGAATGGTTGTATTCCGGTTCATAGCTCTGGCCAAAAGCATTTACCCCTTGAATAAAAAAAAAGAAACTAAGATATGCAAACACGTGGATTTATAAATTGTAGGAGATCATCCTGTACATATAGGTTGTAGATGATCATCATGTACAAAAGATATTCATAATTAAGAAACCTAAAATTTTATCCATATAAATTGTAAGTGATCATTGTGCTAGAAAGATGTGTGTACTCTTCTATATTGCACATGTTCATGGGCAACAAAATGGAACTATATACCAAAAACTAGTAGATTAGAGAATTGTGTTATCACTCTCTACTCTTTGGTTGGCAAAGACTCTTGGTACACCTTTTTCTTTTACGCTCTTTTTCATATTGTCTATTGAATATTGATTATCATACCTCCTTTTGAGCTCCTAGTACCCTTTCTTGAATGGAATAATATCAACTTCACTAAATCGCCAATGTGTAGCATGTTTTACCTCTACAAATCCATTCTCCATTAGCTAAATAAATTTATCCCTGGTGATCTTCATGGTCATATTCACCTGCAAAGAAACATTAAACACTATGTCTTCTTGAAGACTCAATGAGTGTCTACCTTTTGAAATTTGTTCTCATTTATGTATTTCTAGATAATCCAAAGAATTTTAGTAGAAAGTATAAACCAAAATAAATTTAATTTTTTGTCTAATTTTTGCATAGAACTACACAAGATCTCTTTTAAATTAATAAAACAATTATCCCCTCTTCCATCTAAGTCAACACAAAATATATTCCAAACCTCCTTAGTAAAGAAGCATTCAAAAAAATATACATGATAGACTTGAGCTTTCTACAAATACTACAAATGTCTAAGTTATCATATTTCAAATAACAAGGCAATCTCTATAATAATAATAGCTACTTGAAACAATATTTTTTGGGTTCAATCTTACTGGACCATAATGTTTTAAATATACTTAACCACAGTTTTTCAATCCCACCCATTTCTCAGTGTTAGACGATTCTTTAAGTCTAGATTCCAAAAGCCAATAATATAGTTGGTCATATTCTAGTGTCAATTAGAGATCTATAGAAATGTTTACTTTTCACTTTATTTAATTTAGTTCCATCTATCCATTTATAAACATCAAGAACAATTTAGTACCCTATTCTTGTATAGCTATGAAATTAGTATTACTACAAGTCTTTCTTGCTATTATATTAGTTCTCTAGTTAGAGGGGGAATCCCAAAGTCATTGGAAAGGGAGGACCATGATCTATGTCTCCCATTATCAATAATATCTTTAAAGCATTTGATGTCCTTACTAGTTCATTTTTTTTTTGAGCAACCTTGCAGAAGTGCAAGGGGCTTGTTATTGTAGGGTGAAGTGGATTAAAATAATAATATAATCATTTGCTTAATTTTGGACAAGGTTGTACTAGGAAAAAATTTAGGTGTCCACATTTGGATCAATGAAGAATTGAGATGAAGTATGCATAAGAATAAATTTCTTCTTCCAATTTAAAATTGATCTTAGATAAAGTTGTGAATTAAATGTTAGAGTTGGTGAATTTTTTGCATAAGAATAAATTTCTTGTTCTACTTTAAAATTGGTCTAAGATAAAGTTGTGATGTAAATGTTAGAATTGGTGAATTTTTTTGTAATTAAATAAAACTAAATTACAATAAAGTAGGTAGTTAAAAAAATGTAAAGAAATAAAATTCAAAAAAAAAATCAACCCTTATCTAAACAAACATGAATATACAAAATTTTATTACAAGAAAAGACAATATCATTACATACAAAGAGTAATGTTAATATGAATTATGACAACTATAGAAAAAAAAAAAAAAGGCTTAATTTGTAGGATTTAACATGCAATAAAAGTAGAAGACAACAAAATGGTTTAGCTTCAGTTAACTTGTCGATAAGGGCATGGTTCGACACTGGTCAAGTCGCTTGGTTGTAATGATGGCCACTAAGGTTCAAACCCTCATTGGGCCAAAGTGCTTGCAAGCCTTGTGCCTTCGTTGCACCAATGTGCTCATAGGTTTGGTAGTTTCTTGTGGTTTCTTGTTCGCGGTTCATAGCTCCGGTCAAAAGCGTTTACCCCTAATAATATGGATGCATTGCACCTTTAAAAAAAAAAGCTACTGTTAACTAATTATATTAAGACATGTGTTATGTGAAAAAGTTATTGGTCTATTAGTCAAGTTGAATGATTCTTAGTGAACCTACCAATTATGTGTAAGGTCTTCAACACCAAAAATGATGAGGTTGAAATTTTGTCTTAGATAATTTTAATGGAATGGATCATACCCCTTGGTTCTTTACTCTCAATTTAGCATAAAACCTTCCAAGAAATTAAATATTCAATATCATTTCTAAGAGTGTGATTAAGAACACCAATATACTAGAGGCATCTTCTTAATTTTAAGTTTTATAATAGTCAAAGTTCTCAGTTTAATTTTTCAAAATTAATTTATCATGTTTTGTTGAATTACATAAAGTAATTTTAAACAAACAAATATACAATTCATTAAAATTATTTTTTCATTGTTTCATTGAAGAGTGGTTATCGCTATTGATTGGAGTGTATATCTCTGGATAATGAGAAATGGTTTTATTTTCTACAATATAGTTAATTCTTCTCTAAATATAAAAATTAACATAAGATTAAACACATAAAAAAATATAGACAATCAAAATGACTTAATTTTAAAAAACATAAATTCTAAATAAATATTCTATATAAATATTTTGATTTAATTTCAAAATGTAAATTTTAATTATCAATAACAATTTACATTAATTATTGACAATAACAAATAAAACTAAACACGTCCTAATAGTATTTATTTAATTATATTTCTATTTAGCTAGACTCTAGACTAATAAAGAATATATTTATATACCTTTTAGAGTAGGTAGCGAATATTCCTTCAAGCTACGAAAGTGGCATTCTGTCGGTTTGTCAGTATTCAAATCAGGCACCAAATATCTATCTATCATGGTGCGTGGAATGTGTGGCCAACTTCTTCTGAATCTCAACTCACAGCTCTGTGGAAATTTCCCGTCTTGACTTTTCTTTGCAAGTAACTTGGAAGTCGGAACATACCGATAGATCTTGGATCTTGAAATTTTCAACTATTGCCTGCTGTCCTGTGTAAATTTCTGGGAAGGTTGCGGAGAAGAAATGATCTGGAAAAAGACATACAGAGCAAATCGTGTTTACTGGGTGACAGAGATTTTCTGTGAAATTTTAAGGTATGATGTAAGAGCGGTGTACAATCGTCAAAGTTTTCGGTTGTTTCACATCATATAATATGAGATGAATCGAAATCTTTGTCCAAAGCTTTAATTGATTTTGTTCATAGAAACTGCTTCGAAACTTCAGTTTCGTCATGTCGACATGACAAGTTTGTTGTCTTGGTATTTTTCCCCATCCCACATTAGTTTCCTCGCAACATCCTTTGACAACATGGAAAGATATTATATCAGGCATTCCTTCCTTCTCTTCTATAGAGTGAATTCATTTATTTCATATCCAAAGGTGCCAGCGATTCTCTTATCGTCTACAATGTTTCCTGCTTGTACTACTTGTGATATCTGGAGAAATGCTATGAGAACCCTGATTTTAGTCCTCCTTCTCTGTGTGGAAATGTATGATGCAAGGCCTCCAGAGGTGAGGATTGGGGGAGTCTTTGATCTGGGAAGCTATCAAGGTAAACAATCCAATGTAGCTATAAAGTTGGCCATTCGAGATATTAACAAAGATCCCAACATTCTTAATTGGACCATTCTTCAGTTAGAGACCACGAAGATAGGAAGCACTGCTCTCATGGATGCGGAGAATGGTAAAAATAACACTTCTCTTTCTGTTTTATTTATATTCTAGCTTCTACATATAAGTCTATTGTTAAAACTAATTGAAGTTGGTTTTTCAGTGCTGAAATTGTTCAGAGCAAACGTGGTATCAGTTGTCGCACCGATGACTGCACAGGTCTCCAACTTTGTTTCTCTCCTAGCTGATTCTGCACAAGTACCACTCATTACATTGGCTGGAAATGATCCCTCCATGTCCTTAAAACACTCTGCATATTCAATTCAGATGATTGGCAGGGATACACTGCAAATGAAGGCAATAGCAGCCTTGCTGGCCAAATTTTACTGGAGAGAAATAGTGGTCATATATGAGGAAGATGAATTGGGTTTCAGCGGGATTCTAGCTTTAAAGAATGCACTCCATGAAACCTCTGCCAGAATAGTCCAAAAGTTTGCAGTATCCAACGAGTCTTTCAGTAACTCTTCATGGAAACATATTTGGAAGAAACTAAACGACAGCAAGATTAGAAGTCGTGTGTTTGTTATACATACTAGTTATGGATTGGCCCAGAAAATTTTTTGGGAGGCAAACAATTCAGGCATTATGGAGAAGCAGGAATCGGCTTGGATTGTAACAGAGTGGGTAGCAAGTTATTTGGATGTTAAGGACGACACGACTATGGATTCAATGCAAGGAATAATTGGGGTTCGCACAAAAGTTAGACACAGTCCAGAGTTCAAGATTATCAACAAGAGATGGAAGCATAAATTCATGAGGTTGTATCCAGGTGTAACTCACTCTGAAAACATTGGCATAGTTGGAGCCTATGCTTATGATTCTATCTGGGTAATAGCTAGAGCTATTGATGCTATGTTCAAAGCCAACAACCTTACTGAATTGGAATTTAAGTCTTCAGAGAAATTTTCTACAGATGTGCATGTTTTTCAGGGAGGGAGTGCCCTGCTTCAGAAAGTATCTCAGAGCAATTTCGAAGGAATTAGTGGTAATATAACATTCAGCAAAGATAGGCTTCTTGACGTTGAATCATATGACATTGTTAACGTAGTCAACAGGGAAATCAGAGTTGTAGGATCGTGGTCAAGCAAAGAATTCAAATTGAAAGAAAATACAGAGTGGCCAAATGGATCTACAATACCACCTTCTGGCTACAGAAAGTTTATAGTTGGAGTTCCCCCACATGTTGTGTTTCCTGGGTTTGTGAACATCACAAACAACAAAAATGAATTTGAGGGGTTCTGCATAGATGTATTTAAGAAAGCTGTGGAGATGCTTCCTTATGCTTTTCACTATGAATTTCAAAAGTCTGAGGATACTGAATGTCCAGAATATAACAAGCTTGTTGACCAAGTAGCTAATAAGGTATCCTACCATTTCCATCTGCCTTCATTTAACTCAATATTTAATTTTATTATTAGGAGGGATATATCATTTCATTTCTCCAAACTATTATCAAAAGGTCCAGATGTGTTATATTTAAAAGATGGAGTAGATATTGAATAAGCTTTTATAGTCAAATCTGCCCGCATATAGATTTCTATCAGAAATGGAACATGATGACATGAAAGATAAAATTAAGCTGTGAGTAGTAAACGTTCTTGGGCTATACTTTCAACACAAATACACACTCTTCCATCTTAGTTTGCAGAGATACGGTTTTCTGTGTTTTCATTACAAATCAGTATAACTATATAACCAGGTGACTTGGTCCTATGGAGGGGGCAGCCTAAGTTCTGTTGCAGACAAATCTTCTATAAAACAAATGTATCAGAATAGGGAGAGATTTTCTAGAGATGGGGCACGGCTAAAACAGGACATCAGCAGCAAAACAAAGCAAAATATTTATTAATTCTAGAATAACCCTACATTTCTACCTCTGTCTCTGCTAATTTAAAAGGTTCTTATATGCAGTCAAATAAAGACCTCAGATCAGCTACACTTGTTTCTTATGAGAAATATTATCTCTTTTACTTTTTAATTTTTAAATCAGTGATGCATCATTTATCTTCACATTTCTCTAATTTTTCATACTACTTCTCTTCTATTTTCAACTACTTCTTACAATATAAACCTTCCTTCTCTGTTTAGTTCTAATTACCTTCTTTTTTTTCTTACTTGTCTCTTCTATTGTATTCATCAATACTTTCCTCTTCTTTAAACTAACAAAACTCAACATATCCATCTCATTCATCCTCTTCATCTTCATCATGTTCTCTTTTGGATAATGTAGATTTACTCTTGTTCACCACTTTATTGGGAATAAAATCCCAAGAAAATATATTAGAATAGAATAAGATTTAATAGAGATATTTATTCTGAAATAACTATTTATATACATCTCTATCTCTCTCACTACTAATTCAAAAAGTTCCTATATGTAGTCAAATAAAGACATCAAACCATCAAGTAACCAAACTAACTATTCTACAATTACTATTTGATTTTTTTCTCTGAAAATAGAATACTTTCTAACCACTATTATTAGAAGAAAAACACCCCCAAAAATTTCTCAATCAAATTAACACTACAATTTAGTTCTCAATTCAATGATACATAAAGCTTTTAGATTTTATAATCATTTAAAATAGTTAAAAGTTTAAAAAAATAACAAGAAATTAGAATAAGTGAGTCTAGATTTAGGCGTTGCAATGCTACCACATGCACATGAAAATCCATAGACTAATAGAAAACATTTTCAGACTTACCCTTCAAGCAGCTCCAATAATCCTCAATCCCACAACCATTTTTAAATGAATACAATGAGACTTGTCTATGTGGGAATTCATAAGTAGAAGGTCATTCCATTAGATGGCATCATAAACAATAAGTACAAATTTTGTTACTTTGATTTTTTTACATAAATATGCATATGCTTTTTTGTTTGCAATATTCAAGATCCAAGATAATTGCCAATTCTACTTAAACATCACATTATTCAATAGTAAAATAGTTAATATTAATTTTTTATCTTACATATAATAAAAAATGATAAATAATTATCTTATCTTTATTGACTAAAATTTATCTTTAATTATTAAATTATATAATATTTAGATGTTGTATAATTTCTTTTGTATTAATTGCGCATCCCCTTAGTGAGCCTTTCATACTAAATCAGTAGGGAAAAAGTCCGTAATTGGAATTTTACTTATGGTACCTACAGTAAAAAAAAATGATATATTTTTCAAGTCACACTCAAACAAAAGTTCCCTGTGAGATTAGGAGTTTAATATCTCTGAATACTTATCCAAAGAGCATTTTTGGTGGGCAGACATTTGATGCAATTGTAGCTGATATCACAATACTCGCAAGCCGCTCTGAGAAGGTAGATTTTACACAGCCATATACTGATACAGGGCTGGTTATCATGGTGCGTACTAAGAAAAAGTATTCTTCTGGCTGGGCCTTTCTACATCCTTTTACATTACCCATGTGGCTGACTGCAGCAGCATTTGTTGTTCTTACTGCATTTCTTGTTTGGCTGTTGGAACGAGATGAGAACGACGCTTTCACAGGACAGCCTAGGAAGCAAATGGAAATTTCCCTCTGGTAAGTGCTTCTCTAATAATTTAAGCTTTTGTTTTCTCTAGTGTACTGTGCGCAGATTAAAATCTAAGGAAAAACAACATACAAAAATAGTAGGTACAGTTGCATGAACTGTAAGTTTAGGGAATTCATAATGGTTTCTGTAATAACAAGAATATCACTGCAAAATAGCGAGGGCATCATGATCATTAGTTCTTGCCATCAAATTGCCTCAAGGAATTCTTTCTGCTGATCGTCTTATGTGTTTTTCTTCGTCTTTGGTTAGTCTTGTGTTCAAACAGATATTTCTTCTGAGTTCATCTATGTCCATTCAAAAACTCTTTCAATTTTAAGCTGGTTTGCATAGATAATTTGGTTTACGACATAAATTCAGACACTGCGGAAAATCAACCCCAACGTTGTATGGAAGGAAGACAAAGTAAAACAGAGTAAGAGAAACATGAGA
>VDFB02386232.1:0-41231 GCA_007258455.2 Sequoia sempervirens | reverse complement strand
CTCTAAATACGGTCATATGGCCATCAAATTTAAGCCATGTCGCCTACCCCCACTCCCTCCATATCTTTCTCTCAAGTCATCATTTAAAAATTAATTTTTAAAAGAAGGTGTTCGATCGAACATCTTTAGAATGTTCGGTCGAACCCATTTAAAATAAATTTTTTTATTCTATGTTGTGTGGGTTCGGTCGAACCCCTATTCGACTGAACATTTTTTTTTTTGTTCGACCGAACCCACAATTTTTCACCCTCCCCCCCTGAGGCACCAAAATTGCTGAGAATTTTTCACTTTGAAGCTCGATTTGAGAATGAAAATGGAGGAGATCTTAGAAACCCAACTAGTATCAGGTTCCCCTCAAAACGAGCTATCCAACGAATATAATTTTAATATGTTTTGATTATATTATCTATCTATTTTTTAAGTTTTATTAAATATAGGTTTTTCATCGAAAACAAAACTCTTTGTTCTGCACAAGTGGAAAAATAGAAGATTATCAAAAAAAAAATAAAAAATATGAGTGCACCATATTGGAGTCCTTGATCCAAAATAAAATAAAATTGAATTTCGATATATACAAAAAAAGTTATGCGTTATACGTTCGCGCTATGTCTAAATTGTAATTGGTTTGACTTCGAAACTTGATTAAAGAAAATACATTCAATAAAAAACTTCCCAACCAAGTGGAAGCACTAGATATCAGAGTTAAAATCTAAATTGAAAGAATTGAATTTTATCTTCATGAAAAAAAGTTATGCATTATATGGTGTGCGTCACTTTTTAAAAATGTTGTTTGTTGAAAAAAACCAATTTTTGTGGGAGATGGAAAAAGAAGTGCAATCTGATTCCAAAAAAATTGAAAAAAATATTTTTAGAATCTACAGACAAAATGTGAGAAGAATCTAGTTTTCATCATCTTCAAATTCCTCATGGTTTAATTGCTATAGGTGCCCAAATGTGAAGATTTAGTTTAAAAAAAAATAAGTGTCCAGTTTGGCCAAAAATTGTAAACCACTATTGTGGGATCACCCATTATATGTAAGTTATTTGGCTAAGAATATTGTGTTTTGATGTTGGTTTTTATGCAAGGAAGATTATTATTTTATGTGATAGTCAAGGTGCCATTTGTTTGTCAAAAAATCCAACTTTCCATGCCAAGATGAAACATATTGACATGCAATATCACTTTGTTCATAATATGGTGGAGGATGAAAAGTTTAGTCTGGAAAAAGTTGATACTCTGGTGAATGTTGTTGATGTAATGATGAAGCTTGTGAGCACAAATAAGTTCAAATGGTGCACCAGTTCTATGGGCCTTGGGGCTTAGAATATTTAGTGAGTTCTTCATCAAGTGGGAGAATGTTGAGAATGTGTGTCTCAAACTCACTTTTAAAACTCTAGCTTAGTTGCTATCAAACCCAGACTTCCAAAGTTTTTCATTTTGGTCTTTACCATAGTACTATAGGGTACAACTAAGAGGGTTGTAGGTTGGCGGTGTTACCTGCCATCTCATAGTGGTCTTCATCAGCCTATGCAGGTGTGTGGAGCCATACCGCCACCATGTAGTGGTCCATGAAATTGATGGTGATAGAATGGGAGTTACCTTGCCACCCCATGATGATAATTGGAGAGGTTGGCAGGTGTGTGGACCATCCTGCCACCCCATGATGGTGTAAGAGATAGCCTGCGGTAGTGTGAGAAAGGTTAGTAACCCACAATGACGTGATGTAGCATGTAGTATGGTAGTAGGATGCAGTATAGTGGTGAACCCACTATCCTGTAGAGGGTAGTCTAAGTGGCTTGTGGTGGTGTGCTATAGATCCAGTTGTCCTGCGATGGTACGATGAGATGAATGGCAGGTTGGTAGTAAAGCTTCATCAATGAGACCTCCTTCTATCAGGGGGAGGATTTATATGGTCTCTTCGACATCCCAATAGGTTGAAGCGATAGAAATGTTGATGTGACAATGGGAATTTGACGAGACAAGGTTATATGTCTCTTTGTGACCATTTTTTTGGTATGGAAGTTGGAGTGGTTGTTCTCCTATTATGCTTGTGAAGTTGATATGTAATGTAGTAGTGCATTGAGCAATAGGATGGTCGAAGAAATTGTAATGTAATTCTACTAAATTGATTCTATGAATTAACACCTGAAATAGTATAGCTCTGTGACTTGTATGTAATTGTCATTTTACGATAATACAAGAGATCTCTGCTTTGGTTTGTGTTTTTTTTCTCGAGAGGGTTTTCCCATGTAAAATTTGGTATTCATTCTATATTGTCTATTATGTTATTCATGTATGTGCATCTTAAATGAACTATAATTGCAAATTTTTGTAAAAAAATTATATCTCTTTCCTAAAGATTAGTGTTAGGAAGGGGTTTTCTACACTCTACTTTCCTTTCAAGGGAGAGGGAGAGAAATATAAATAAATGGTGAGAGAAATAAAAAAATATTTAATAGGGAGTGTGAATTAAGAGAGTAAGTTGAGAGAGTGATAGAAAAAGATAAAAATGGTGAGAGAGAGAGAGGTAGAGGTAGATGGGAAATCATAAAGAAATAGTAAGAGAGATAAAAAGAGATTTATTAGGGAGTGTGAATTGGGAGAGAGATATTGAGAGGGAGAGTGATAGAGAGAGACTGATTATGGAGTATGAATTGAGAAAGTGAGTTGAGAGAGATATGGGAAAATATAGTGAGAGGTGTGATGGAGAGATAGAGAATAGGGAGAGGGAGAGTGAGAGAGATATATGAGATAGTTAGAGATAAAAATAAATATAGGGACATAGAGAGATAAAGAGAGGGTGGTAAATCATTTGTACATTAAAACATCAAAACCCTCATAATATTCAAATCCACATCAACCTTATTAACTCTTAATCTGATACAATGATTTAGGATGAAATCAAATAACAGAAACTTAAACACATCAACATCATGCATAATAGAACACCAAATTTATGTGGAAAACCCAAGAAGGGAAAAACCATGGTGAGGATTATCTCACAATATAATGTAATTTCAACAAGTTAAATACAATAAGCTCACTCTTGGAGGGCTCACTTCCTAGAAGAAAGAAGGGCTCACTACCAATAGCTCACTTCCAGATTATAGAAAAGATGAAAGAAGAATGTTACAGTGAGAAATCCATCTCAATGCAACACAAAATTCCACCACAACATCACCAACACATTCATTGTCTCTGAAAAGATTGTAGACACCTTCTTCTCATTGCTTCTAGTGATCTAACTCATTAAGCTTGCACTACACTTCACAAATTCACACTTCACAACTCTGTAATTCACATCACACACTCTTACTACTTAATTCTCCATAAACTCAACACTTATTTATACCTTCTTCAAGCTTGAAAAAATTCTCTAAGCTCGGCTGTGCACCTCAACCATACAAATTCAAATTACTTCTACACCAATACATTCCCATGTTGGAAAGGAATGAAGGAAAACCACATCACACCTTAACTTGGACCTAAATCCATATATTCCATGGCACACTTCCACAATCATCGAAGCAAATCCACAATTAGTGGAAACACCCAAGGTTGATCGAACCTATGTAAACACCATTAAAATTCAAACAAATTCTTTCTCAAATCCAATTATGACTCATGGAAGAAACAAACACTTGAACATAATTTAGAATATTCCAAAAACACCTTGAGATCCAACAAATTCATTTGCAACAACTTTCACCTAAAGAATGTGAAAACCTAGTACACTCAGACAAACATCCATTCACTATAACTCAAGAAACCAACTTCTGAAGCACCAAACCATGAAAAAAATTGACTATAGGTAGATATGATCATTATTAACACACTTCTAGAATTTCAACTCTAGAAACCAAACTACAGAGAAATGCGGAGCAAAACCATTTCTCCCAAACACCACTACAACATACAGTTCACACATTGGTGAACACAACTCTTTTTGCATGATGATCCAAACCAAGAAATTATGGATATAGAACCTTTGAACACCTCTATGGCCAACTAATCCAAAACAAACAAGCGGATCTTCAAACATAAGAAATGTGGAGTGAAACCAGAACATGACTCTATATACCAGAACACCTATGCAACACAGTATTTCCTCTTTTATTTATTTTTTCTCAAAAGAACTTGGAGACCAAGCACCAAAGACACCTAATCATAATATTCAACACTTCCTCATCATCACTAAACCAAAATTATCCATAAAAAAAATCTTCTCAAAGAAATATTAAAGGTTGACACTAATAACACTTACTAATGACAACATAATGCAACTAATCAAAGCATCACCAGTTGAAATTAATGATTACAAAAAGCTGAAACAATATCCCCCAAGATTTTTGACATCAATGAAAACACCAAATACTCATAATTGCAACAATTCCCCCCTTTTTCA
This sequence comes from Sequoia sempervirens, assembly GCA_007258455.2. Lineage (NCBI taxonomy): Eukaryota > Viridiplantae > Streptophyta > Pinopsida > Cupressales > Cupressaceae > Sequoia > Sequoia sempervirens. The sequence goes on along the minus strand of VDFB02386232.1, from coordinate 36,825 downwards.
TTGATGGAAACACATGATGTGCAAAACCATCAACAACAACAAATAGCTCTAATCAGAAACATACTACATCTTTTTTTTCTTCTTTTACAATTGATCCTTTTTCACATGGCTTCCTTTCTCCCCCTTTGACATCAATAGAAAAGGGAAACACATTTGTATCTTTTTCTCCCTTTGACATCAAACATACATACTTTCTCTTTTTACTCCTCTACATAATCCCCCTTAGGAGCACACAACAAATTGCATTAATCATTAATCAATTCACATATACTTTGACACATTTGACAAAGGAAATAACCAACTTGCATCAATACTTACTCCCCATGACTGCAACAACCAAAAAATCCACTACCTACTCCCCCTAAGAGCTAGCCTCCAACTTTAGTCCAAAACAAGAAATGAATCTTGAAATCCACTAGACTGGTACATGTCCTTATGCATCTAGTTCAAGGAAGGAGGGATAATAACCCCTAAATTCTCTCGAAGATACTCAAAAGTATCCTTAGGAAGAGCCTTAGTGAATATATTGATAGCAACCTAATACTTTTTAGGCACATACTCAATCTTCACTTCATTCTCTACAACCTTCTCTCTCAAAATGATACTGGATTGAGATATGTTTTGTCCTTGAGTGCATCACTATATTCTTTGAAATGTTAATAGCACTTTTATTATCACAAAAGATATAAATTAGTTCATCATATACTACTATTATATTCTTCAAGGTTTGTCTCATCCACAACACCTGTGTGCAACAAGATGTTGCTGCAATGTATTCTACCTCTAAAATAGATAAAGATATCAAGTCTTGCTTCTTGCTTATCCAAGATTCCAATTTGCATCCAAGAAAGAATTCACTACCACTTGTACTTTTCCTACAATCCACACAACCTACCTAATTAGAATTTGTATAAACACTCAAAGAGAAATCAATATCCTTTGGATACCAAAAACCATGTTTTAGAGTGCCCTTCAAGTATCTGAATATCCTTTTCATTGTTGCAATATGTGACTCTCTAGGATATTCTTGAAATCTATCTACAAGATAAACTGCATGTATGATATCTGGTCTAGTAGCAGTTAGATATAACGGTCCTCCAATCATTGATCTATACTTTCTCTAATCAACCTTAGGAGATTCATCATTCTTACTTAGCTTGCAACCAATAACCATAGCATTATATACCAGTTTAGAATTTTCCATTCTAAACTTCAACATTTTTTGACATACTTTGATTGTGAAATGAATATACCTTTCTCCATTTGATTGATTTGCAACCCAAGGAATAAATTTATCTCCACAAACATGGACATCTCAAACTCTTTTTGCATCTCTTCTACAAATTTATTACACATAGCTTCATTTTCTCCAAAGATTATAACATTAACATACACAACCACAATCAAGGTTTGATATTTTTCAACTTTGAATTAAATATTACTATTTGCAATACCTTTGTTGAATCCTTGTTGTATCAAATACTTATCCAACCCAAGGCATACCAAGATTTGGGAACTTGCTTCAATCCATATAATTCCTTCTTCAATCTAGAGAACATATTTAGTTTTTCTGATAACTAAAATATTTTTGGTTGGTCAATGTATACCTCTTCTTCAAATTCACCATTCAAGAAAGTAGATTTCACATCTATTTGATAAACCTTGAAATAAATTTGTGTTGTAAAATCCAAAAACATCCTAATAGCTCCCATTCTTTCCATTGTGGTAAATGTCTCTTCAAAATATATTACTTCTACTTGGGAGTAGCCCTTGCACACAAGCCTTGCCTTATTTCTCACCAATTCTCCATTCTCATTCAGTTTGTTCTAGAATACCCACTTAGTTCCAATAGCATTCTTGTTTGTTGGTCTTGGGAAAATTTGTCAAGTCTAATCCTTCTCAATCTGCATTAGTACTTCTTCCATAGCCTTGATCCAATATTCATCCTTGCATACTTCAATCACTATTTTAGGTTCAAATTCAGAAAGTAAACATAGGTTTACCTATTCTTTAGTCAGAGCAACTTTTCTTCTTGTCAACAAACATTTTCCATTGTCACCAATGATTTGATCTTAGGAGTCTTAGGGATCTTTTCTGGAGCTTCTTCCTCTTCAATATAAGTTTCCTTTTCCTTACTTTCATCTCTATCATTTTCTCTACAAGAGGACTCATCTGATTCATATCCATATATCGCCACATACTTCTTCTATATGTCTTCATCCACTTTGATATTTGCAATTTCAATAATCTTCTTCAACCTCTTGTTATAGCACTGATAAGATTTTCTTTTTTTAGAATATCCAAGGAAGATACCTTCATGAGATCTTGTATCAAATTTTCCTAAGTTTTCTTCATCTCTTATGATATAACACTTGCTTCCAAACACTCTAAAGTATTTGATAGTATGAATCCTTCCATACCACAACTCATAGGGAGTATTCACACTATTTTCTTTTGTTTGACCTCTATTAAGAATGTAAAAAGCTATATGAATTGCTTCTCTCTAGTAAAATTCTGGTAGGTTTTCCTCTTTCCTCATTGTTCTTACAACTTCTTGAATATTTGTATTCTTTCTTTCAACCACTCCATTCTACCGAGGAGTCCTAAGGGAAGATAAATATCTCATTATTCCATGATCCTCACAAAAATAGTTGAAATCATTAGAGGTGAATTCTCCACCTTTGTTAGACCTTAAACAATTGGTTTTCATATCCATTTCATTTTCAACCATAACTTTGAATGTTTTAAAATTATCTAGAGCTTTTGATTTTATTTTTTTTGAAAAAAGTAACCCATGTCATTCTAGAATAATAATCAATCACTAGCATGAAATAACTGTTACCTTGAAGACTTCTTAATCTAGTAGGACCACAAAGGTATGTATCCACCAACTCCAATAGTCCAGTAGTGGATTATTCTTTGACTTTGAAACTTATTCTTGCTTGCTTCCCAATTTGAAATTCCTTGCAAAAAAAATTGATGGGCTTTGCAATCTTTGGTAGATCTCTCACAACTTGAACTTAACTGATCCTCACTATTAAGATATAAAAATTAATGTGACACATCCTTCTATTCCATATCCAACTTTCATTAATGTTTCTATGCAAGATCATGGGGGTCCAAAAAGTGGCAATGTGAAAAAAAGACATTTTTTATGTACCCAAAAATCTAAAAATCCACTTTGACTTTTTCTAGGCTTGGGTAGAAAGTACATGGTGCCATAGAAAATACTAAAGCAAAATGAATATCCATTTATAACATATATCCGTTATAAAACAAATATCCTTTCCAAATCCAATATTCCTTTAGGAAAGAATATCCATAATATTCAAATTATAAAAAATTATTGAAAGTTATTATTATATATTAATCAATAATATAATATATTATATTATCTTATAATAAATATATTATATTATATTATAATACAACATATATAATAATAATATATATTTCATTTTATAATATCATTGTATATAAATGGTTTTTGTTATAATAATAATATATTATATTATATTATATATATATATATTAATATATTATAATATATATTATATTATATATTAATATATTATAATATATTATAATATAATATTATATTATACTATATTATATATAATAATATAAAAACCCTCATATAAGTCAAGTTTGATTGGACCTGACCAAATAAAAAAACAACATAAACTAAATAGATATCCATTTCCTCTGTTAAAAATTTAAAAAAAAAGGAAAACCTGAGAGACATTTTCACTATGCTTTTTCCTTATTGTGCATATTGGAGCAACACATCGACTCAAATATTCATTTGCAATAAATATAATATAATATTATATTATATTATAATATATCTTATATTAAATTATAATATAATATATTATTTTTTTTTTTAGACTGCAGAATCGCATACTATCTCTATAAATTATAAACTTTTTATAATATAATATATTATTATTATATTATATTATATTATATTATAATACAATATATTATACTATATTGTAATATAATATATATAATAATCTATAGGTCATTTTTTAATATCATTATATATAAATGCTTTTTGTTATTAGTACTTGTTAGTACTTGCCTTAGGCATAGTTCTATTGTAATGAGTTTGGCTTTTTTTAGTTAACTAGTTATTAATAATTTAGTATTCAACCAGTCAAAAACAATATTTAAACAAAAATTAAAATAAAATTCAATTTTGTAAAGTCAACTTGTAAAATATTTAACCTTATAAATTATAAAATTTATTTTTTGTGCATATGATTGATTTAAAAAGGTTTGTGTGTTATTGGAAGATAAAGCAAATTAAACACTTTTTTAAGAAATATTTTTTCATTTTTTGCTTTATAAAATCATTTCATTAAATCTTTCTAAAATAAATAAATGTTATGTAATACCCCTCCTGTTATTGTTTAGATTTGTTTTTTTCTATGTTTTGATTTGGTACTTTGATACTGTGATGAGACTATTATTGTTTGATTTGGTTAGTAGACTTTGTTGTTTATGCTTATACATTTGAGGACATAGATATTTTCTTATGATATTGTGGTTTGGTGATATTTGTTTGCTTTCAGTAATATTGTGATGCATTAATTTAGTAAATTATGTTATGATATAATCTGTTAGTTTAGAAATGTTATTTCATCATTTGTATTATAATTGTTAGAATAGGAGTGATGAAGGATAGCATAGCATCACTCGTTCGTGAATGCCTTGCTATGCGACGATTCCTTCTCACAATGCAATGATTTGATTATATATATATATATGCACATGTACATGACCTCGTTTGTATGCAGGGATTGCAGGTACAGAGTCTCAATTCCACCTGCTTCAGCAGGACAGGGCGAGCACCAATAACCCAACTGTATAATGTTGAAACTGAGGTGACAATGAAGTCACCCTGTCCCATGATGTCAGACCGTCTTGTTTCAATGGTATTGTACATTTTGTAATTGTCGTTTTTGTGGGTTGTGTTTGTGTATTGTCTTATTTTATTAATGTTGGTATTTTACAAGTTTTGATTTATTTAATTTAAATATTGGTAATGATTATTTATTTTAATGTTAGAGTAAATTGTATTTAAATATTTAAATGTTTTAAAAGTCACATGTTTTATTAAATGATAATTAAAATATTAAATTGTGTTTTATTATTTTAATTAATTATCTTGTGGAGGATAATTATTATTTAAATAAATTAGATAATGTGCTTTGCAAATAAAGTTGTAAAAATAGAAATTAAAACAAAAAGTATTGAAGAATAGAAAAATAAATAAATAAAAGAATAGAAAAGATGAAAGAACGAAGGTGATTGGAGATTTGACTGAAAAAATTTCTTTTAGTTATGATTTTTAGAGTTTTTAGAGTGCAAAAGGCAATATCTTTTATCTATTTGAAATTTTTTGAGAGTTTTTCACACAGAGAGGATTATTGATACAAATGTTGCACTAGTTATTGGTGACGTATTTTTGAATCTTGGGGAGTTTTTGGGGAAAAATATTTCAATCTTTTGCTATATTTTGAGGAGAGTTTTAGAAAGGGATTTTCAATCTGTTACTGGTGTTATTCTGGAGAGAGTCTTCTGAATAAAGAATTGGGTTTGAATTTCGAGCACAGAATTCTGAAGAGGAGATTACGAAGCAGGAACGGGGAGCTCTTCGTGGAGGCCATCGGGATCAAGCAAGCTTCATCAGATTCTTGAGAGCGCAGGACTCCAGGTTCCACCCTCTCCTCTTGATTGTTTTGAATCTGTAAAAAAAAAGAATAGAAATGTGTTTTGGAATCAATCTTTGCTTATAAAAGAAAATCTTTTTGAGAATTAGATATAAAAATGATTTCTCTGAGAAAAGAAAATAAATAAATAATTAGGTCTTCTTTATATGCAAATTCTTTTGAAATCTGAGATCATTTTTATTACAAACAAACGAAAAGAAATTCTATCAAATTTCATTTTAATATGCTAAATTTCTCTCTATTTCTTCTCTGTGGAAGAAGATCAATCTTTCTATTCAATGGGTTTGAAATATTGTTCTTATTAAAATATATACATATACATACATATATATATATATGTTACATATATATATATATATATCTTATATATATATATATATATTTATATTTTTCTATGTTATACACATATATTTTGTTCTCTGTGGTATATATATATATATATATATATATATATATATATATATATATATATATATATATATATATATATATATGTTTATTTAAATAAATATTTATCATTGTTTCATTTTGGTTCTGGTACATATTTTTCCTTGGGCCAAATTTGATTTTTTTACCCATCTGCATTTTAAGCAGAGTTTTATTTTTTATAAAAAAAATAAAATTTAAAAGAAAACTTTTTATGGGGTTTCGGGAAGGACGGCCGAAGCCATACCCCTCCCCGTCACCCTACTGCCACAGCAGTACTGCCGCAGCAGTCTCATTGACTGTTGCACAATGGTCTTAATGTCTGTTGCGCGCAGTAATCAATAAGACTGCTGTGTGCAGTATGGCCGTCAGCTAGTTTTGTTTATGAGTTTGTTTTTTTTTTTAAATTATATATATATATATATATTAATATTTGTTTTTAATTTTTTTTTAAAATTTATTAATATATTTACTAATTTTTTCATTAATAAATGTTTTAAGAATTTATTAATATATTTTTAAATATATTTATTAAGTTTTTTTTAATAATAATAATATTATTATTAATATCTATATATATATTAATAATGTTTTTTTTTATATATGGATTATATTATAAAACGTAGAACTCTATAAGTATTTGAATGACAAACAAAATTAACTTAATCGTTTAATTCGGAATGAATTGGAATTAATGGTGCAACTTTGTGAAATTAAATTGAGTGTATCTCTTCCTTTGTGGTGTTTGTTTTGGCTTTAATATCGAGGTGGGAACCTCGTTGTTGATTGTGAAACCTTGTTCCAGAGGCATGTTTAATTTTGTATGTTACCCTCATCCTGGTTATGCTTTTGGAGTTGAAAACTTAATGGTTTATGCTTGGAAGGGTTGAACGGTTTGTTAGGACTTTTTGTTATGAGTTATCGTGAGAGGGTTAATGCCTCGCATGTGTTGTTTTGAGTATTATTCTTTATATGTTTTAGTTCAACCCTTGCCTAGTTTTGATTTATGTTAGGGGTCTTAGGGAGAGTGGCTCTTCGTGGGCGCCAGCGCCTCAGAATTAGGAAGGGCTCATGATAACCCACGTAAGAGTTGTTAATCAAGTGATAACCTAAACAATATAATTTAGGGGGATGGGTAATAAAACACACAAGATAATAAACATTGGATACCTCATCTATGCATTAGGGCTATCATAGACTAATGATAGAATGAGAAGGCCATGGTCGGAAAATTCGTAGTCTCATCTTCATGAGAGATTATCGGCTCCACATTAGCTACCCTATGGTGTCGGCACCTTAGTTAGGAGGAAGGGCCAGGAGATCCATAGATGGGTGCCGGTGCCCCAGTTGGAGGAAGGGCCAAGAGATCCCATGAGAGCTATGCGATGACACTCTCCACTAGACACCCTTGTACTTGGTTTTTGGTTGCCTCTGGAATTGTAATCTATATGTTGTTTCTGATTCTTGTGAATTTGATTTATGGTTGTTATTTAGTTACTTGTTTAATTGATAATGCTTTGTTTAAATGTGATGAGTTTCATAGATTTATCTTGTTATGTTTGATTCATAAATGTTGATGGTTATTTCATTGTATACCTTGAGTTTGTATTTGTACTATGTTGTTCTTGGAGTCGGTTTGACAATTATGGTCGAGTTAACTTCCTTGTCACCTCTGAGCACGGGGGGTGAGTTATTTATAGTTCACATGGTTGGGTGGAACGTGATCTGCACCCGTTGGGTTCCCCATCAACATCCTTTGTTCACAACATTCCTTTAGTTGGAGGTTGTTCTAGTGGATCACTTGTAATTTGGATATTATTATACTTTGTATCATCCCACATGTATGGGAAATGTATTGTAACTCATTATTGAGAACATGTAAGCCTATGTTTAAATGATGATGTAATTGTTAGGATCCTTTGTAACATTATTGTAAATGATTCCATATGATTGTAGTATGTGATGTAGTGATACTTTCACTCTTGGTTTATGGATGTACTTTTATTAATGATTATTGTAATATAATTGGTTAAGTTGTTTAATAATTATCTTTTACTTTTGTTATTAGTTGTGTTGCGATGTGACCTCGAAGAATGTAACGTTAAGTTGTTAATGTGCAATGTAAATATAATTAATGTTAAATTGCATGTTTACTTTATGTTATTTAAAAAAAAAAAATTATTTGTAATGTTTGTTCTCTGGGGTTTGCATGACGGGCGTTACAACTTGGTATCAAAGCCAGGTTTGCAAATGCTGGGGTCTTTGGGTAGTTAAGTCCATTAGGCAACCTTGCGTTTGACTCTTGAGCTCTCTTGTATTTTTTTTGTTCAGGTGTGCATTCGTTGTATGTGGATTTCAGACTAAAACCTATTCCTTGGTGTGTTTCCAGGATGAAGATAAGGAAAACACCTGGGTAGAAGGTTTGAGACCCAATAGTTAAACGACTTTGGAAAATCAGACTCTGATACGATTATTCCAATTGCTTCGTGCTTTTGGATCTAGAGACTTTTGTGGAAGCTCTAAGGAGACTTCGTCACGAAAGAAGGGAATGGACGCCTTCCAGCAAGGAAGTTGTTAAGGCGGCCTGCCTAGCTATCTGAATGCAATCTAGTCAGTCTTGTTTGGTTACTTTATTTTATTTAATGGCTTCCACGAGTAAGCCATGTCCTAGGGGGGAGGATGTAATACCCCCATGTTACTGATATTCTTTTCTACTATTTTTTTACTCTTATGTGTTAGTGTGATTTTGGTTTGTGGTGATGATTAGTTCACCGACTTGGTGTGTGAAGATGTCTCCCGTATTAGGGAATCTTATTTTCTTTTGTTTACCAGCTTCCAGGAGTAAGCCGAATTTATTGGGGGGAGGATGTAATACCCCTCCGCTACTATTTAGATTTATTTTTTTTCTATGTTTTGATTTGGTACTTTGATACTGTGATGCGACTGTTATTGTTCGGTTTGGTTAGTAGACTTTGTTGTTTATGCTTATACATTTGAGGACATGGATATTTTCTTATGATATTGTGGTTTGGTGATATTAGTTTGCTTTCAGTAATATTGTGATGCATTAATGTAGTAAATTATGTTATGATATAATTTGTTAGTTTAGAAATGTTATTTCATCATTTGTATTATAATTGTTAGAATAGGAGTGATGAAGGATAGTGTAGCATCACTCGTTCGTGAGTGCCCTGCGATGCTGCGATTCCTTCTCACAATGCAATTCTTTTATTTTTTTATATATATATGCACATATACACGACCTTGTTTGTATGCAGGGATTGCAGGTACAGAGTCTCGATTCCACCTGCTTCGGCAGGACAGGGCGAGCACCAATAACCCAATGGTATAATGTTGAAACTGAGGTAACAATGAAGTCACCTCGTCCCATGATGTCAGACCATCTTGTTTGAATGGTATTGTACATTTTGTAATTGTCGTTCTTTGTGGGTAGTGTTTGTGTATTGTCGTATTTTATTAATGTTTTTATTTTACAAGTTTTGATTTATTTAATTTAAATATTGGTAATGATTGTTTATTTTAATGTTAGAGTAAATTTTATTTAAACATTTAAATGTTTTAAAAGTCATGTGTTTTATTAAATGATAATTAGAATATTAAATTTTGTTTTATTATTTTAATTAATTATCTTGTGGAGGATAATTATTAGAATATATTATTTAAATAAATTAGATAATGTGCTTTGCAAATAAAGTTGTAAAAATAGAAATTAAAACAAAAAGTATTGAAGAATAGAAAAATAAATAAATAAAAGAATAGAAAAGATGAAAGAACGAAGGTGATTGGAGATTTGACTGAAAAGCTTGCTTTTAAAGAAATAATTTCTTTTATTTATGATTTTTAGAGTTTTTAGAGTGCAAAAGGCAATATCTTTTATTTATTGGAAATTTTTTGAGAGTTTTTGACATAGAGAGGATTATTGATATAGAAGTTGCACAAGTTATTGGTGATGTATTTTTGAATCTTGGGGAGTTTTTGGGGAAATATATTTCAATCTTTTGCTATATTTTGAGGAGAGTTTTAGAAAGGGATTTTCAATCTGTTATTGGTGTTATTCTGGAGAGAGTCTTCTGAATAAAGAATTGGGTTCGAATTTCGAGCACTAAATTCTAAAGAGGAGATTACGAAGGAGGAATGGGGAGCTCTTCATGGAGGCCATCAGGATCAAGCAAGCTTCATCAGATTCTCGAGAGCACAGGACTCCAGGTTCCACCCTCTCTTGATTGTTTTGAATCTGTAAAAAAAAGAATAGAAATGTGTTTTGGAATCAATCTTTGCTTATAAAAGAAAATCTTTCTGAGAATTAGATATAAAAATGATTTCTCTGAGAAAAGAAAATAAATAAATAATTAGGTCTTCTTTATATGCAAATTCTTTTGAAATCTGAGATCATTTTTATTACAAACAAATGGAAAGAAATTCCATCGAATTTCATTTTAATATGCTCAATTTCTCTCTATTTCTTCTCTGTGGAAGAAGATCAATCTTTCTATTCAATGGGTTCGAAATATTGTTCTTATTAAAATACACACACACACACACACACACACACACACACACACATATATATATATTTTGTGTTATACACATATATTTTGTTCTATGTGGTAATATATATATATATATATGTTTATTAAATAAACATTTATCACTGTTTCATTTTGGTTATGGTACGTATTTTTCCTTGGGCCGAATTTGTTTTTTTAACCCGTCTGCGTTTTGGGCAGAGAGTTTTATTTTTTATAAACAAAAAAAAAAATTAAAAGAAAACTTTTTATGGGGTTTCGGGGAAGGATGGCTGAAGCCGTACCCCTCCCCGTCACCCTACTACCACGACAGTACTGCCCAAGTAGTCAATAAGACTGCTGCGTGTAGTATGGTCGTCGACCAGTTTTGTTTATTAGTTTGTTTTTTTTATAAATAATATACATATATATATATATATTAATATTTGTTTTTAAATGTTTTTAAAAATTTATTAATATATTTACAAATGTTTTTTTAATAAATGTTTTAAGAATTTATTAATATATTTTTAAATATATTTATTAATTTTTTTTAATAATAATAATATTATTAATATATATATATATTAATAATATTTTTTTATATATATGGATTATATTATAAAATGTAGAAATCTAGAAGTATTTGAATGACAAACAAAATTAACTTAATTGTTTAATTGAGAATGAATTGGAATTAATGGTGCAACTTTGTGAAATTAAATTGAGTGTATCTCTTCCTTTGTGGTGTTTGTTTTGGCTTTAATATCGAGGTGGGAACCCCATTGTTGATTGTGAAACCTTGTTCCAGAGGCATGCTTAATTTTGTATGTTATCCTCATCTTGGTTATGCTTGGAAGGGTTGAACGGTTTGTTAGGACTTTTTGTTATGAGTTATCGTGAGAGGGTTAATGCCTCGCATGTGTTGTTTTGAGTATTATGCTTTATATGTTTTAGTTCAACCCTTGCCTGGTTTTGATTTATGTTAGGGGTCTTAGGGAGAGTGGCTCTTCGTGGGCACCGGTGCCTCGGAATGAGGAAGGGCTCAGGATAACCCATGTAAGAGTTGTTAATCAAGTGATAACCTAAACAATAGAATTTAGGGGGATGGGTAGTAAAAAACACGATAATAAACATTGGATACCTCGTCTATGCATTAGGGCTATCATAGACTAATGATAGACTAAGAAGGCCATGGTCAACAAAGTTGTAGTCTTGTCTTCATGAGAGATTATCGGCTCCGCATTAGCTACCCTATGGTGTCGGTGCCTCAGTTAGGAGAAAGGGCTAGGAGATCCATAGATGGGTGCCAGTGCCTTAGTTGGAGGAAGGGCCAGGAGATCCAATGAGAGCTATGCGATGACACTCTCCACTAGACACCCTTGTACTTGGTTTTTGGTTGCCTATGGAATTGTAATCTATATGTTGTTTCTGATTCTTGTGAATTTGATTTATGGTTGTTATTTAGTTACTTTTTTAATTGATAATGCTTTGTTTAAACGTGATGAGTTTCATAGCTTTATCTTGTTATGTTTGATTCATGAATGTTGATGGTTATTTCATTGTATACCTTGAGCTTTTTTTTGTACTATGTTGTTCTTGGAGTTGGTTTGACAATCATGGTCGAGTTAACTTCCTTCTCACCTCTGAGCACGAGGGGTGAGTTATTTATAATTCACATGGTTGGGTGGAACGTGCTCCGTACCCATTGGGTTCCCCATCAGCATCCTTTATTCGCACCATTCCTTCAATTGGAGGTTGTTCTAGTGGATCACTTGTAATTTGGATATTATTATACTTTGTATCATCCCACATGTATGGGAAATGTATTGTAACTCATTATTGAGAACATGTAAGCCTATGTTTAAATGATGATGTAATTGTTAGGATCCTTTGTAACATTATTGTAAATGATTCCATATGATTGTAGTATGTGATGTAGTGATACTTTCACTCTTGGTTTATGGATGTACTTTTATTAATGATTATTGTAATATAATTGGTTAAGTTGTTTAATAATTATCTTTTACTTTTGTTATTAGTTGTGTTGTGATGTGACCTCACATGCCCCAGAGAATGTAACGTTAAGTTGTTAATGTGCAATGTAAATATAATTAATGTTAAATTGCATGCTTACTTTATGTTATTTAAAAGAAATAAAATTGTTTACAATGTTTGTTCTCTGGGGTTTGCACGACGGGCGTTACATGTTATTTATTTTGACATTTTTGTAAGAATGATTTTTTTATGTATGTAATTGTTATTTTTTATTGAAGAAAATCTTACAAAAAATAATTAACTATTTTATAGAGATTTGGATTCACACTATTAAAATAAAAAAATTGTATTATTCTTTCCATTAAACTAATAGCTTTATTTGTGTTTTTAATATTTTATGGTATAATTTGATTATATATGTGCTCCTCCTTCTTTTCATTAATAAGACTTTTTTATTATGTATATTTTTATATTAATTTATATTAATATATATATATATAGTCTCTTAAAAAAAATATAACATATAATATATAGTTATATAAGATAATATATAACCTAATGTAGGTGATATATATATATATATATACTATTTATATTTATATCTTATATTATTACAAGTAATAATTTGTAGGTAAATAATTTAATCTAATGTAGGTAATATATTAATTTATATTATATAATAGTTTATATTATATGTAATATTAATTTTATTTATATATTTATATATAATATAATATAGGTTTTTTTTTAGGTTCTCCTTTCATATATATTTATATATATTAATAACATATCTTAATTGACTACTATATTAATTATAATAATAATATTATTATATTATTACTACTAATATAATTAATATAATAGTAATCACTATATTAATAATTATAACAATATTTTAAAATATATTAATATTATAATATTACCTATTTACTTAGTTTATATAATATAATTTATAAATTATTAATATTAAATTAGAATATAATATATTTATTATATTAATAGTATATTTAACTTCAACTATAATATGAATATTTCACTATCAAATTCAAAATCAACTAGAATCAATCTAAGAATTATTTTTAATAATAAATCCTTTGATTATTTAATGTTTAGCAAATATGTATTCTAGAGAACAAACTCAACTTCAATTTTATTAGTCATAGTTATGTCTAGTACAAATAATTCATAAACTACTTACTTCTCTCAATGAATGAGTTCATTATATAAATATTCAAATGTATTTGACTTTATAAAACCAAACAATAAACATTTATTCCAATTTATTTTATTTTCAAACATTTAACATCAAACAAGATATTTACATTACATAACCAAAACATATAACAAAACACAAAATACAAAAGTCAAACGAAAATACAACAATTAAAAAGAAATTACATTTAATTTTATTCACATTAATTAATCTTACATTTATTTTTCTTCCAACTCTACAAATCTCTAATTAGAATACTACAAAGGCAAGTACTCGCGACTACATGGCACTTGTTATAATAATATATTATTGTATATTATAATATAATATAATCTAATATAATATTATATTAATATAATATTAAATAATATAAATAATATATTATATTATATTATATTATAATATAATATTAATAATGTATCTTTTAATATATTGTATAATTATAGAATATATTATTATTATATTATATTGTAATATAATATATATAATAATATATGTCATTTTAAAATATCATTATATACATATGATTTTTTTATAATATAAAAACCCTCATATAAGTTAGGGCCAACCAGACTCGACCACGACGAAATATAAAAACAACATAAGCTAAACAACTATCTGTTTCCAAATAGATATTTGTTTCCTCTATTAAAAAAAAAACCCAAGAGCCATTTTTTGTTGTGCTTTTTCCCTATTGTGCGCATTGGAGCAACACAGTGACTCAGATATCTATTTTCCCTTAGTTTTTTTGCTCAAATCACCCACAAGTCACATGTATATCAATTTGAATGTTTTTTCAATTTTATTTTAGTTTTGCATCATTTTTTAAGAATTTTAGTAAAGAAAAGGTTTTTGATTAGGTTTTTTTGGCATTAAAATCATTGTTAATTTTTAAAATTTTCATCATCAAATAGGCTTAAGAATTGTTGGGAATCCCAACCCTGGTCAAGATGAAAACCATGCCCAGCCAAATCCTCCTCCGCCACCAATTTCTCTTTTACAAAATGTACCCACAATCCATGAATCTATCCATAGGAATTTAAATCAATTGAGAAACATATGCCAGATATACGAGATACTCTTTGAGATCTTTTATATGAAAACTACTTTAGAAACAATCATTTCCAATGTTAAAATTCTCACAAACTAGCATAATAGGTTTGTAGAGTGGCAAGAGTCCCAAAGGAGACATTATGCCAATGGTTTATCATATGATGAAGTGAGGTAACTTTATATTAGCAAAGCCCAATTAGCCTAGCTATTTATCTATCCCAAAACTAGATAACCCATTGATGTGCACAAGCCTAAATTTTCAATTAAATAGTACACACATAGTGGTATATTAGATAATTTCTAGAAACATTGGTGGGTGGTTTTTGATAAACTGTCCAACAACAATCTTGATGTGCCATAATAATTTCTACAAAAACTCTATGCTGAGTTTTTCCTAGGTAGGCATGTTAATTACTTTGATATCCGAGATTTGCAAGGTGTGGGTAGAGGAATGTCTCAGGATAGACTAAGGGCACATTGAGTAACCCCACTTCTTCTTGATTTTCCTATTACTTCTCCAACTCCAATACCTTACCTAAAGATTTTTGTAGATGCAGGAAGTCAAAGTATTTTGGCCATACATGCATTGAGTGACCATTTTATCACATAGAGCTCACATGTTGCATAGTCACATGATGGTGATGCATGTGCTACATCCCATCATGATGGTGATGCACCTGCTACATCAATTACTACTGGTATGCCCTCTTCTTCGATACATATTTGTGTGCCCCAGTACTAAATTATGTGCCACAATATATGTTTGTGTCCTCTTTGATAGTCTAGTGAGGCTCCAATGGACACATCCAACTATGATGTCCATGATATGCCAGATGTAGGAGATGAGAGAGCATGGAGTAGAGAATTTCCAAGAGAGACATAAGGTGGAAGAGATGATGTGGAAGCACCGATAAGACTTAAAGTAAATTCATAATGTGTTTTATCTTTTTTCTCATATTTTATAAGAGATTTTAGTACTAATATATGTTTATGTGCCAAAATGTTTAATAGTTACTAACAAAGGACCACATTTCACAAGTCCAAGAGGCTACTCAATTGGCCATTTCATTTGGCCTAGAGACTTAGTATATGGTATCATTTAAATTGCTATTTAGATGTTAATTTTTGAAATTTATTATATTTAATTACATGTACATAGATTGATAGTCTAATGTATTTGTCATGCCTAAAAAATTTCACTAGAAAAACCCAACTATTTTTTTTTTTTTTAAGTAAAATCATCAAGCTAATGAATCTCTCTAAGAGTTAGGAGTATGCCATTGAACATGATATAAGTTGCACACCTTCGAGAAGGTATCTAAATTTATCTTAATAACTTGTATTGACCACGAGATTTAACCTTGTTTCTTTTGAGTAAGATGAGTATAGGATTGGAACCAAGTCTTGCAAGGGGTCATTTATTTTCTTTCATGCTCGATACTACTTACATCAAAAAGTATTTCTTAGTGATAATAGTATTACCAACTAGACAAACCCTAAGACATTAATAATGTTGTTATTAGTTTGACACTTACACATAGCTAAAATTGTAATTATTGAGCCGGTAACTAATAGTAGTAAAATTTATCATTTATTTGGTGATGCAACATTGACATGAGAATGTATTCTAATACGTTTACTTAACCAATTAATTCTTAATAGTATCACCATTAATAAATCACCCAATAATTGTCATGCCCTAAACTTCCATGTAGAGCAAAAGTATAACTAATATTTCTTTTTAAAAAAAATTATACCCTATTAATATATTACTCATACATGAATACGGTGGTTATCTATATGCTTTACGTGACATTTCTCATGCAACCTCACCATCATGCACACCCTTAAATGAGGGACAAGGCTACTTTAGGTGCTAGGTTACAATTATATTAGTTTGCACAATTGTTGGGTAAAGTCAAATGTCTAACCTCACAAGAGAAATAATCTTCACATGAAAAGGGGAATATTATTAATCTAACATGAGGTTGATTCTCATTTTGATACTTTTATGTTGCATATACAATAGATAAATATAGTCATGCTCGTACATAATTGTTCACAATAATTACTTAAGATTATTCTTCTTTAATAGTTACTCCATAGGTCCTATATGTTTATTATTATATCTAATATTTAGGCCATGAATAATTAAATTGTCTTCTTCCTTTGAAAATATTAAATATCTAAAACTTGATCACCTATAGTCAAAAGGGTAATTCATATCCTTATCCCCATATATACATAATTTGAATAATTCAATTCTATATTGTTAAGGATAATTTATCTTATTTGAAATTGTACATTAGAATGGTATATTTATTTCATGCTTAAATTTAAAATTTGTTTTCTCTTCATTTACCTCCAAATATCATAATAACAATATGCATAAGTATTTATTTTACACGATTGATATTTATTTTACACGATTGATATGCCTAAACAAATGGTCTAGTTTATGTTTATGTGAGTTTTTTTCTTCTTAACATAACCATAACTATACTAAATTTATATTCTACACATGATAGATAATATTTTTAAAAATGACAACTCATGACTTTTTTCCCATAATTTTGAAATAAAATTACCTCAATATTTTTAAAAACAAAATTCACTAAAAATAAATAAAATAAATACAATATTATAATTTAAAAATATATATATATCAACATTTAAATTTATTATATGTATAATTTATTAGATATATCTATTTATCTATACATATTCACCATAATAATCTACAGAACTATTTTTTAATTATCTTACCTTATAAGTATCATCCCAATATCAAAATAATTAAGTTTAAATCTTAGATTTCTTAGATTGCACATTCTTTTCTTTTTTCTTTTTAAGGAAATTTTCTTAATGTGTATGAACTATTTAGGAATGTGACTTATTAATGATTTTTTTTTTTATATTTTAAAAACACATTTGTATTTGAAATTTTATAAAACTTGGTTAGCTGGCCATATATTATCCCTCCCCCTTTATTTATTTAAATCTAAAACAATATTTTGAACCCTAAAAGAAAAGTGGCTTACTATTACTTTATCACTATGTTTAGCCACGAAAAGGAAGTAAACTCTAAAAGGTTTAAAAAGGTAACTAATTTAGACATGGGAAGAGATCGCCATTATAGTAGGACGAATTGAATAGAAAGAGAGAGACCTAAATCCCAAAGTAATGAGGGTGATGCCAGGTAAGGGAGTGGCGTCCAAGAATACCGCATCCTGGTATCATTACATAGCCTTTAATAATGCTGACAAGGGAGAATACTTCGCTGCACCTATGATCAGAGCACAAATACTTCGCGTAAAATTCCTTTCGTTAATGCCTGAACGAATTTCACCTATAATAATATTTCAACCTCAATCAAATATTCCCTTTATTTTTATCTATTGTTTTATTTATACTGCTATCAGATTGCATTCTTGATGTGCACGCTAGAAGGTAGGGTACCTGTTATGCCAGCAAGGATTGGATTGCAACCAATTTAACGATGGTTAACGATGGTCTCTTAATGAATGTATGGGAGATTTTAATGACGTCTACGAGACCAAGCAGCCTAAGAAATCGAGAACCAAAAAGCTAAGGACGGAAGCGGCCTAAGGGAACGAGATCTTAATGTATTGACTCCAATAGAAGGCACTCTCTATGTGGGTGACAAAATGTACCCTATATATCCGTGCCCAAATCGAAATCCGTATCCGTCAGATTGTCAGCAACCGTATTTGCAGAAGAAGCCCCCGTGATTGTAGGAGACTGGCAATATTATTTTTTTAATATTTTCTTTTCACACATCAAAAAAATTCTTAAGTTAAACTTTTTTTATACAATTTATATTTTCACAATATGTTTTTATTATATATTATATAAATATAATATAAAATATATATTAAAAAATAATATAAATATATTATTTTTATATTATTTTTTAATATATATTTTATATTATATATAAAAAGAGGGTTTTTATATATAATATAAAATATATATTAAAAATTATATTATATTTATATAATATATAATAAAAATGTATTTATATAATATTTAATATAATATAATTTTTAATCTAATATTTTATTATATATTTCTTTCAATAGCCATTAAAATAATATTAAAATATTATATTAGAAAATTATTTTAAAATAATATAAAAATATTATATTAAAAAGTATATTATATTAAATATTATCTAAATACATTTTCATTATATATTATATAGATATAATATAATTTTTAATATATATTTTATATTATACATAAAAACCCTCTATTTATATATAATATAAAATATATATTAAAAGATAATATATAAATATATATATTTATTATATATTACGTAAATATAATATAATATTTTTATATTATTTTTTAATATATATTTTGTATTATATATAAAAGCCCTTGTTTTTGTATAATATAAAATATATATTAAAAAATAATATAAAAATAATATATTTATATTATTTTTTAATATATATTTTATACTATATTTATATAATATATAATAAAAACATATTATGAAAATATAAATCATATAAAAAAGTTTAACTTAAAGTTTTTTTGATGTGTGGAAAGAAAATATTAAAAAAATAATATTGTCAGTCTCCTGACAATCACGGGGGCTTCTTCTGCAAATACGGTTGATGACAACCTAACGGATACGGATTTCGGTTTGGGCACGGATATATGGGGTGCATTTTGTCACCCCCATAGATAGTGCCCCGATAGAAATAGGGATGGAGAGTGTCAATTCATGACCTTTTGTCACTGACAAGAAGATGTAATGACTCTAATTTACTCCAACTGCACCAGATCTTTTTGAAGCCGCCTTGGGGACTATGAGAGTCTAAACTTCCTTGTTTATTATTTGTCACCATTAAAGCTACATACAGGTTACATTTACCTCTTCCAGTAAGGCAGATTTGCATGGCAGGTTACAAACTCCTAGGAAAAATATTCAAGGCATAAGATGGGCGTCTCCCATAACCCACCTGCTATAATAGTTGATTTGTAGAGGGAGGTGTGCTTGAATAGAACTTACATTTATTGCTATTAAGGATTGTGTCATTCTTGCTACTTCACTATTTCAGTCTAATCAACATGAAAGGATCAACGATATTCATTAGGTACTAGCAGGCCGCTTCCACCAGTATAGCATCTATTATTTTATAGCCCCTAGGGTAGCTCCTTACATGTTTTCCTTGGGTGGGTTATTTAGATGATTTTATTCCCTGAATGAGGTCGATGATAGCGCTTAGGCAATAGTAAGACATTGATAGATTTTCCATTTAATCTATAACGTGTCCAAGGATGGAGATATCAAAAATGGAGCACTGAAAAATAGTGTTTTCCTTCCTTTCTTTCTTTTTTTTGGTTTGCTTTATCTATATGCTCTATTTATTTATGTGGCACTTCTTTTGGAAGGGTACAGTGAAAGGGCAACAACTTATCTTCCAGTCAATGCCCCATGCTGAGGAGGAATGGAGAGAACGAGGTGGATAAAAACCATTGGAGTGCATACGAATCTTTTCTATTGCTTCTGCTTGCCTAGAAAATTGTTGCCAATGAAATAATTAAGGTGTAGAGAGGGGTGGATGAAGGAAAACGGAAGAGGTTGCCTGAATTTCTTCACTTTATGCAGTGTAGCACAATGTTAATGCCTCAAGGAATTTTCACCCCAGTGACTACCTTATTAAATTTATCATTGGGTTTTTTTTCTCTTTTTTTGCGAGTTAATCTTATTTGGAACTATAAATGAATGATTTTGTTGCAAACCCCATGCTCTTCTATTGAAAACAACCAAATTTGAAGCTAATTATATTTTGTATTTGGATAGCTATTGTAATGGTGATCTATGCTGGACCCTAGCCGCCTAGATCTGATTGGAAATCTAATGATCCTTAAATAAAAACTAATCACTCTTTTATTTATTTATTTTTATTTTATTTGAGGACCATTTAGCAATTGTTGATATGCTTAGCATGATTATTGTGACAGCTACTTTCATGACTTGCAATATAAAATGTAACCCTGATTTTTGAATCCTATTTTTCCAATCAGCATTAGAGTAATCAAATAAAATTTTCTAAAACACTTATTGTTAGCTTACTTCCTAACCCCTTTCATTCTAAATATTACCAAGGGTGTGATTATTTATTCTCAACATTTATCCAGAGAAAAGAAAATATAGACTACACAAAATACAGTTTACAAGAAATGGAGACAACATGAACTGCTGAGCTTAATATTGTTATCAAACTTGGTTTCTCATAAAAACAAAAGAACTCCCATTAAGATACAATTTTGGTTTTTCATCTTTTCAGAAAAACATTTAAAACACCATCTATTTGAGCAGTTACTAACGTTCATAGCAATGAGAAAAACAACTAATATGCATGCTCATGTGCTTAGGCTTCTCTTTTCATCTTTTTATTCTTCAAGAAAATACTAACTTCTACACAATGGGTGACACATGAATTGAAAAAAAAAAAGAGCTTGCTTTCATTCTCTTTCATGTTCCATCAAACACTAGATTTTCATATTACAACCAAATTCAAGGGAATACAACACATGACACACATCTAATTAAGGCTTTCTCTCCACCCTACCATAATGGCATCATGGAGCCTCGTGGACTCTGGCCATACCCTCGAGCAAGGAAATATTTAAGCTCCATGATGATAAATGGAGTCTTCTCTCATTTTTACAAAGGGATGAAACTAACATAGTACAAATTTCATGCATCTAGGCTCTTTACTTCCTATTTTTAGCCACGATCCATACATTATATCACTTTTATACAATAACCAAGTAAGTGAGAATAGGAGAAACTTATCTCTTTTTCTTTTAGATGAAGGGGTTGAACTCTTGTATCCATATTTCTTCTCCAAGCCATCTTGATCACTATCTTTCCAAAGAGGTAGAATCCTTCCTCTCTCCTCATTCTTTCTACCATCTCCCTTCAAGTTCTCCAAGAGGAGAAGTGGGTAACACCCCACTCCTTTTTCTTCAAAATATATATAAGTTTTCATCTTGCAACTCTTGGATGGGGATGTGTGGAGTGTCCTTCCCTACATAAATGAGGGTCTTTTCCTTATTAAAGAGGAAACATGCATTTGGACAACCCCTCAATCTTTTCACCCCCATCCTTTTCTGAAAATTCGTCACTCCTCATTATGAGGGCTTTTGAGGAGTCAAATCATGTCCTTGGGGCCTTATTGTATGCCCACTTGACCCCTACCACTATGGTATAGACCCTAGGAAGTTTATTTTTGCATTCCAACCAAGGAAATTGACCAACATCACTCTTTAAAGTCCCTCTTAAGGTCCTATCCGAATTTCAACTTGGGAAATGGTTTCTAAACCTTAACCCCAACTTACATCTCACATGACACACAAATAAATAACCTCACATGCCTCAGATAGAATATACATTTTAAAACAACCCTCACAAGCTCCTTAGTCTTCCAATACATTATCTATACTTGTTTCTAGGCCCTAAATTGGGTCAATTTTATATCCTCAAAAAGAAGTCTTTTGATTTTCTCTCAATGGTTCTCCCTTCTCAAGCTAACACTGTTACCTTCCTGCACATTACCAACATGATCATAAGTAACAATTGCATATCACATTAATCTGTTAGCTAAATATTCTAAAATTTAACTACAAAATAATCTATTTAAATTTCAATTTGTATTCTACAATATATGAGTGCAATCCAACTTCATGGTAATGACGATAAAACATAATGTCATAATGAAATGCAATAATTTTTCCCAAAGATCACCTTATTTATCATCCACCACATATCTAATCACTAATTCAAGAAAAGCATATTAAAAATTAGGGTGGTATTAAGTACATACAAGGCGGGGTCTTACAGTATTCTTGTCTTTTTATGCAAGAACTTGGTACTTTTATAGCCATGTCGACTATTGTTGAAACATTAGAAGAAGCATCACAACATGTATATATTTTTTTTAATATTCTCAACATTATGATTATATGTACATGTGTGTTTAAATTATGTTACATTCTTGTCATTTTTTATATAGGAAATTGTCTTAGCTAGTTCATCCATCATGAGCCCATCTACAACAAGTGTACACACATCATAGTAGGTATGTATTTATCTTATATTGTAGATATACGTTTAGATAGGAGTAGATATATGTTTAGTAAATATGATTATTTGTCAACAATTACATATTAATTTGTATCAATTTTATTTTACCTTCTATAGTCCTTTGCCCGATTTAGCAATGTGACGAATTTGGGACCATTTCATTATACGAGGACTCCTAATCATTCTAAGGGACAATCCTATGTAGAACGTATTGGATAAAAAAGAGAAAGACTTGAAGTAAACAAGAATTTCATTTTTTATATATTATAGTTCAATATAGTTATTTTGATGTTAAATTGATAATTTCTAAATTATAGTATAAATTTTCTATTTAGTAGTCTATCTTGTCAACCATTCACATAATTAATATAATTTGTGGTTTGAATTGTTATTATGAATGCAAATTTAGAGCCACTATGTTCTTTGCTTGAGAAGGCTCAATTTTTATGATCCATCATAGGATTAGGATTTGATAGAGATTGATACATGATTTAGGGATTGATAGATCTTGAGACGGCATATATGCCACATTTTGTGAAACTTGTTTTGAGTTGGCATATATGCCAAATTTTTATATGGACAAACACAATTATTCTATGTTTTGATATATAAGAATTGATATTCAATCTAATTTATTCCTCGTGTGCATGCATTTCTACTTTGAAACTTCAAATTAGAATGTATATAATTATTTTAGAATGGTTTAAAGTTATGATCAATAACATGTTATAGATTAATGAAATTGCATTTTAATAGAACTTATGAATTACAATTTGTAATCCATATATGTTAAAGGTCATTCATATTAAGGTTCACATACATTACATTCCATGAGACCACATTTTTTTGAGGCATTTTTTCAAAGAACTTACTACCTTTTCTATTGTACCACATATTTCATACATGTCTACCAAATAATTTTATCAAACAACTTATTGCCTTTTTTCTATGGCTAAAAGCCTAAAATAGGTGCTTTTGAACAAGCTAATAGACATTAGCAACATAATAGGAATGACTTGAGCTAAGACTACCAATGTGACTACATGAAAAGTTTCATAGGGGTACCAATAAATAGGAAGAGTAATAGAGTATTCAAATATTTGATTAGCTCCATATGTTGCATGTTGAAGACTCAATTTGAGAATACACATTATTTTAAGCTCTCTTGAATGAATTTACATATGGCATTATTTTCTCTTTTGAGCTCCTATAATGAAGTGGGAAACTAATTTTTTTTCAAAAGAAGCTAAAATTAATGAAAAATGGTATGAGAAGCATTGTATAATATTTTTTGAGAAGAACTATTTGAAAAAATGCCTCAAAGAATTGTGGTCTCATAGACAAGGCAATAAAGATGAAAAGAGTAGCTTATGACAATCTTATGGCATTGATTCATTTTATTGATTAAAAATTTCAAAAAAATCCCATAGAACTTAATGAAATATATGTCTTTAGAGTGTTCATTCAAAAGTAATATAATCATCTTGATAAAATCAACATCACTCAGTGGTGCTAAACACTCTATACAAACCATATGAGTGATGCAATGATCAAACAAAATCATTATGACTCAATGACATTCATGCCATTAAAACCTTTAAGCTTAATAACATGTCACTAGATCCTTCATGTAAAAGATATAAAATCATCATGAATAAGAATTGCTATCTTTCAAGCATGATACATAAACAAGAAGATTATGTACACCATAGGGGTTTGATGCAACCTTCAAACAAAGTCCTTACAAATCAACAATATACATGTTCATTAGATTCTTCATGTGAAATCTATACAATAATCATGATCAACAAATAAGACATCACTCAACCATGATGCATGAACAAACACTAGATATGCACACCATATGAGTGTGATACAAAACAAATACAACTCCATGGCCTGCATGTTATTTGACCTTCCACATGCAATTTGTATTATCGTAATGCACAACAGTGAATGTTGCTAACCATAATGCATGAATAAGCAAACTAGGAATACCATATGGGCTTGACGCACACTAGTCATAATTCACAATTCACACAAAAGCAATAAAACTCATATGATATTGTCATATATGTCAATCAAACTTGACCCACACCAAAATTTCTATATGAGTTTGATGCAATCTTCAAATAAGAATATATAAATGTAATACAAATGGTGTAATGCAACCTTTCAACAAAACCCAACATACAAAAAAATGATATATATCATCAATTCTTTCATACAAATGTCATATAGTCACGTAGAAGTATTAATGTATCTCAACCATAATGCATGAACAAACAACATTAAAAAAAATCCATACAAAATAATTTGTAATTATTAACTAAAATCCATACAAGTTAGTGGCAATATATGTTATTATAAATTTCACTCAAAAATTCATAATCAACATGCATGAATAAACACACTAAGCATGCCATAATGAACACTAGTTATGATGTATCCTTAACACAAAATCCAAAATTGGTAGGATGTTGTCATATATGCCATTCAAACTAATGCATATGTCATACTCCATTTGAACAATCAAATACAAAATTCAATGCCATTCAATTATGATGCATAAATAAATGCATTAGACATGGCATAAAATTTTGATGTATAATGGAAATATAATCTACACCACTTAACCCTAATACATAAGTGTACTTGAAACTCAATTGCACACATGCCATTAGACCAAAATGACATGCCATTAGACTCAATTCACTTTTTTTCTATTTTTTGTACAACCAAACCAACAATTCCAAAATGTTTAGATGGGTAGTTTTATGTTAGGCAAGGTCCTATTTTGCACCCAAACATGTCAGAGTGGTCCAAGCTACAATGCACCGATGACATCTCTTAAGAAACCAAAGTGAAAAAAGATAGAAAAATTTGATGAGCTATTAATCATAAACCATGGAAAATGGAAATATTTCATCTAAAGGTATAGGATTATGTATGTTCCCTCTACATTAACCTCTCTCGATTTTTGATATCTCTAAGGCATTTTTTGTGGTGTTGAGTTTTTAGTTGATGGAAAAGGCATTAGATGCATGTCGTGTAAAGTTGCAAGGTGGTGTAAGTTTCATTTTGTTCATTGTGCAACCAAAACAATAGTTCCAAAATGTTTGGATGGGTGGGTTTATGGTAGGAAAGGTCTTGTTTTACACCTAGACATATCAAAATAGTTTGAGCTACATTGTATTGATGAAGTCTCTTAAGAGACCAAAGTGCAAAAAGGAAACAAATTTTGATGATCTATTAATCAGAAGTCGTGGCACTTAGAAACATTATGTTTGAGGCTATGAGATCATGTAGGGACCCTCTACAATAACCTTTCTTGGCTTTTGATATCTCTGAGGAATTTTCTCGTGGTGTCAAGTTTTTAGTTGATGAAAAAGCATCAGATGCATGTAGAATAAAGTTGCAAGGTGGTGTAACTTTCATTTTTTTTGTCATGTGACTAAACTGATAGTTCCAACTCATCTGGATGGGTGGGTTTATGTTAGGAAATGTCTTTTTCCACACCCAAACATGTTGAAATAGTCCAAGCTACATTGTACAAATGAAGTCTCTTAAGAGACCAAAGTGCAAAAAGGTAGCAAACTTTGATGAGCTATTACTTAGAAACCATATAACTTAGAAACATTCTTTCTAATGCCATGGGATCACCTGATGCAAGATAATCTACCAAAAAAACCAATAATCAAGGGTTCTTCAAATCCAAACTCAATTGAGAAGATCATTATAATAATTCACTACTCATTTCAACAAAATTCATCAAACTCTCTGGCCATTCATTAGGCTATCAAACACCAAAACCACCAAATCACCTTTCAAAGTCTTTATCAGAATTAACTACAAGTTAACCTTCATTAATTTTTCATAATCAAATCCAATAGCATTCATAGAAAACTATGATCCAACAACACTTTCACTATTTACCAATACACGTCCCAAGGAAAATTGACAACTAACCATACATTCTTTCTCTCAACCTATCACTAGACCCCCAAATCACTATAATCATCATCATTTTAATACAAAAAAATTTAGATCATATTCACATGTCACTATTCTAACTAATCCTTTAATTTTTGCAGTCAAAACACAATTTTGCTTACTCAAAACACCATGATTCCACGTTATTCAAGACATCAAAATGACAAACCTTGCATCAGGTTTTCTTCTAGACCATTTGTTCATCTTAAACATCAGTAATTTAATAGATTCAAGACAAATTCCATCTCTCACATCATTGTTCCATTAGAATATTAGTTTCTTGCATTCAAAGGCCACATTTCTAGTAGCACTGCCACATACTCAAAATGGCTATATCAAGCAACATTTAATGAAAATCCTTAAACCAAACCAACCATTAGGAACCCATTACAACCACATTAAACATATAATAACATTAATACTATTGCTTGAAATATAACATCAAAAAATTGATTGTTCCACGCCTAATTGCTCCAAATTAGGTCTCTTTTGCATAACAAGTCCCATTGAATCAATTCCAAAACACTAAATCACCATGGGAAGCATGAAAATAGGTCACCAAACTTAATATTCTTCAACTTTTATGAATAGAAAGGTTCAAATAAATGCTGATTTACAAAACCCTTGATTATAGACTTTTACAACACAAGAAAGTGAGGGTTTATTGAAAAGGAACCATGCAAACCTCAAATCCACTTGCCACCACTTAAATTTTTTTATATTATATCTGCATATGCTCTAGAAACCATTTCCAAACCTCTGCAACTGATTTATCTTCAAACCACAGACTGAAGGCACCAATCAATGCATAAAAATCACTAAAATCTCCTTAGAGCAACATCATAACTTAATACCCTTTCCTTCCCTATCCCTATCCACAAAAAAATCACTTAAAGCATTCTAACTACATTCAAACTAATCCATCCTACCATCCTAAATAGTCTACAATGGTGGGATGGGGTGATACTTCTTACAAGACTCTCAACACCTTGACTATTTTTTCTGTCAAAACACAGAAATTTAACCTCTAAATATGATGGAACCCTTTCAAAAATCCTTTAATTAATTTATAATACCTTACACCAAGAAAAAATAATAATGATAAAGCTTATAATCTATTGATAATCCGTACAGGGACTGGTTCAAGAGTTTAAACACTGAAAATATAGGAAACAAGGACTTTATTTAGTAAAATGTTTCAAGAATACAAAGGAATGCTCTTTGCTAGCCTTCTACAAGATTTTTAAAGATGTTTCCAAACCATTAACTTCCTTTTCAAATTCGTTCATTAACCTATCCCTTCAATTTTCCTAGAAAGACTTCATCTTCTGATTTTTTTCTTTTTTGCTCTTTTTGCACTTTTTACATCTTTTGTATTTTTTTTTTACATTTTTGCACACTTTCATTTTTTGACTTCCTAGAAACCTATAAAGACTAAATTACAATTGAATGGGTCCTCACATGTCCATTTACAATAATTCACAATTGAAAATTCTTTTTTTTTACAAAAATGTTTGATGGAGACATAAAAGCATAAGGTGCTTCTGCACCATACAACCAACCAACAAAAACTTTCCAAGTCCCTTGGAAACATGTGGTATCAATCTTGCTTGTGCTTTCACCTACAAAACAAATTCAAATCTTCCTTGGTATACTTCTTATTTTCTCTTGAATCTTCACATGTCTTGGTTCCAATCTTGCCTTCCACTTTGTCTTCACCTCTGACTCTTCTTGTCGTCACTTGTCTTTTCCCTTCTCTCTTTTCTACCTATTAGGTTAACAATCTTTCTTTTCTTTCAAAAGGACATAGGATTTCCCTTTCTCAACACTCATCTTTCCACTAACTCTCTTTCAACCAAAGGACATAGGACTGTCCTTTCACTTTTCTTTCCCAAGTAATCTTTCCTCTTTTCAACAATCCATCCTTGACATTCTCTGACCAATCACCTTTTCATCTTCTGAACTACTCCCATTAGTGGAGTACTCTTCAAGCTACAAACTTATGGGCTTCTTTAGACATGTATCCATCTTTTTCTTACTACCTCACAACACAACTCGGCAACTTAGTGTTGTTTGGTCTCACAACATGCCCCCAGACTGAAAAGACTTGGGGACCCAAGTGAAAAATATAACTCTTATGGTAGGAGCTAACAAATTAGAAGATCACTGGAAGTGAAGAAAGGAAGAGAAATATTTGATAATAAGAAAGTACTTTGTATTGAAAGAGTTTTGTGCACTGGATACCGAGTATCAGAAACACAGAAAAGGCAAAAGGTAATGTGAAGTTTAAGTGAAAGACTCTAGTCCGGTATGAAGCAGTCTGATATGAAGCTTTTTGGTAAGAGGGAGCCTGGTATAGTGGAGTTCCGGTATAACCGAGGTCTGGGAAAGTAAGTGGGTAAAGCTAAATACTGGGTACCGGGTTGCAATGTGAAATGTAATGTTAAAATTTTAAATTTTTCTAATGATCCCGGTGATCCAGTATATGTACAAGGACTTATGATATGCTTTTTGACAGGCATGTTAATTATGATATTTTTGTACTAACATTTGAATAATGGTTTTATTTACATGGGATGTTATAATGTTTTTTTTTTAAGGGATTTAATATATGGAATTTGTGATTGTATGAGATATCAATTGTGATGCAAAGTTTGGGTATCGATGGTTAGGAAAACTTGAATCAGGGAAGGAACAATTTTAAGTTCGGTTTGATCACTCTGGGAGGTGATAATGCAGACGGTTTTGAGTCCACCAGAATTATAGGGATCTCGGTATTTCACATGTGGTGGGAACAAATGCTAATCTTTGGGAGATCCCATTCTCGAGAGTGACAAAACCTGAGCCAAGAGATGTGTGGGGTTGAAAATTCTACCTTTTGATTCTAAATGTATGGGAACCCCCTACACATTATCATGATTCGAAGTATGATCCTGGCGAAGATTCAAAACCAATACCCGAAGAGCTTCAACAAGTAATTCGAGTTGACTTCCATTGACTTCAATTGCAATTCTCCTATTGGTCACAATATTCCATGTGCCTTGATGAGATTGGTTCCTTAAATTTCCCCTTGAATGTAGTTGTCTTATCCTATCTAAGCCTTTTCTTCTATAAAAGGCCAGAGGATGCTTCATTTTGATTTTAAGTTTGAAATTTGTGGACGTCAGAGGAGCATAAACCTTTTTTAAGTTTTGTTCTTTTTTCCTATTTTTTGAACTATTCCAGTGTAAAATGTTATATGCATGTAGACATTAATTGATATCAAAGCTTAATAGATAGCTACCTATCTCACTATCTTTTGTAG
Source organism: Sequoia sempervirens (assembly GCA_007258455.2). Lineage (NCBI taxonomy): Eukaryota > Viridiplantae > Streptophyta > Pinopsida > Cupressales > Cupressaceae > Sequoia > Sequoia sempervirens. The sequence goes on along the minus strand of VDFB02386232.1, from coordinate 6,440 downwards.
TTGGTTTCTTAATCTCGGTCGAACAAGACTATGTTGTGTCATTTAAGGGTGCATATAGAACCTACTTGGTGTCCATAAATGAAACCCTATCTTTAAAAGCTTGCACCATTTTATACATAGCTATGAAACAATCTAGTGAAATATAAAGTGATTTTCTCTATTTTAATTAATTCTTTGGGGAATCCATGGAGAATAACTGGGAGAAACATTTATTTTTTTAGTATGTTTATATTTTGTTTTAGAATAGATGTTTAATATTTGAAAATGTTCCAAAAGAAAAAGTTGAATGAATGGAAGGAATTTTGTTGGAAATATTTTATTTTTCATAAAGTTGTTGAATGCTTAATGCTAAATCTACTTAAGTGATAGCAAGGAATTTGTGATATTTCATGAAATATTACGGAAAATATGTTGGTTTCATGATGTTCGAGCTTATCATTTCAATTCAGAATGTTTTCTAAAATGTTCAAAGACCAACCATAGTCCCTTTGAGATTAATAACAATATCACATCATTACCTAAGAGCGACCCTAGTGCAACCATGACCTGGTTATCAGAGACTTGGGATTGAACGAAATCCAATCTTTGTCCTGTGAATGGGCAATTTCCCTTTAGGTTGTGTTTGTTCCATATCTTTTAAGAAGGATAGGCTCTTCGTGTTAAATGAGAAATTGAATGCAAGCTGGTTTTTATTATGGAAATAGGAAACTTTGTAAAATATTTAATCAAAAATTGGATCCTTTGAGTTTGTTTACTTTTGGGAGAGTCACCGAGTGTAGAATTCATGATACAACTGATCACAGTGAACTTGAGTGTGATTTTTTTTTAACTAGGGTAAGTTTGGCCATTAGTGGAGCAATTCCGTTAACATAAGAAGTTTTAACCACTAAAAGGAAGGGATTGTTAATGAGAAAAATGTTCTTCCCTAGTGGAGTTGGAATATTAAAAAATTAACCGATAAACTGAAACAGATAGAAAATTGTGATTATTATAAAGAAAATTCTAAGGCTTTGTAGGGGAATAGGTGAGAATTTAAAGATTTAGAGATATTACATCACAAATGAGGAAATGAAATGGATGAATCATCATTCCCTATATATGTCGAGAACACAGATAATGAGATGTAGTAGGAAAATTGAGCAGGAAATGTGTGTATTGTGCTTCAAGCTAGGAATTCACTAGCTATAAAAAGACATTTTCTTGATTCTATACAAGATACAAAATATCAAGTTTTTACTTTTTCTCTTTCTGGTAGCAATATAAATAGTTCAATATATCTTGGTCTAACAAAATGTAATGTGAAGATAGGGCCGAAGATATGAATATTTTTAGAAGAGAAGGAAACAGAGAAATAAACACAGTCTTTCATGGAAATGGACTAGGGCTAGGAGAAGGTACAGTATTGCCGCATCAGATGAAATGTGTGCAATCGATCTCTAATGAGATCGTTTTCATACATTTGAGAATTTTTTTAGGTAAGTACACTTTTGAATTTATGATGTTTAAATGCAAAAAAATTAAGATATTCCATTGCTACAATAGAATATTGAAAATTTTGATCAAAAAATTTAAAGTCAAATATGTTGTAATTCGCACTAAAACTATAGAGGAAATAGCCGTGGAAATTGAAATAAATTTTTTTATTAGAGTTAATCTTTTTGTGATGATATAGTTAAGGTAGTTAGGTTTTAGTTTAATTTTTTTTTAGTTTTTTAGTGTTTTTTAGGGGTGTTTTCTTTGTGCTTGTTTTGTTTTCTTGCTTCGTTTTGTTCTTTTCTTTTGCCCAGCCTTTGCATTAGCAAATTTTGCTTAAAATTATCTTATGCATGAGAGTGAAATTCAAACATTTTGCAAAACTAAACTAAAAAAGGAGAAACAATAAAGCCATGCACAGTAACAAATGCTTTTAAAAGATGCCAAAAAGGGATATATATGTGTATATCATGTATATACATCAGATATCAAAATCCTCATTCAAAAAGTTCAAAAAAAAAATCAAAAAGAGAGAATGAGAAAAGTTTCAGATGATAGTAGTCATTCATTCGATCTAGGATGCCTCTTTTATCAGGGCTAAATACCCTATGTAGGCAAGTTTTGGTCGAGTTTCAAAGTCTTGGATATGAAGATCAGTAAGAAAGGGTTGAAGTAGAACCACTTCCATGTGTTCCAGGAACCAACGAATATCATCCATGGAGGGAATCCCAATGGTTGGATGTGCAACAACTAAGATGTTATCTAGATTCTCCAAGAATTTAGGCTTCACTATTAAGTTGGAAGTAGTGCGAACGTCTTCAAAAGGTAGCCCAATGTCCAAAAGTGATGCTACAAAGTGAGAAGCTAGGTTAGAGTAAAAATGAAAGTAGCGACTAGACACAACATATCTTTCCCTAAGGACTAAGCATAAGTCTGGCAAAGTGAAATTGGAAGTCCTAATGATGAAGACCTTTTCAAGCCTTTGTGGTGTGATGCTCCCTATGAAAACATTTTTTCTACAAGAAGCAAATGGAAAGATAGAACAAAGTGGATTTACAAAAAATAAAATAAACAAGAAGATAAAGAAAAGAGAAGTGTGGAGAATTCGAGAAGAAATGCACAAATTTATAGAGTCATGGGAAAGTTGCACTACATAGTTTCCTTGAGTAATTGTTTTTTGGAAAATCATATGTGAGGTGGCAGCTGAACAATAATCTTCAAAATCAAAGGTTAAATCAAATTAATTCTTTACACATATTTGGTGAAATTGCTTCAAATTTAAGCGGTACGGAGATTGCGAATCAAGCAAGTTGAAGATTTTGAAATTAATAGTGGTCATTTCAAATTGTTTAAAAGAGTCGTATTAATTATGGAGGTGTTATGTGTGTGGGATATAGAGGAAAATGAAGCTGGAAAGGTAGTACACGTCATCACCCAAGTAAGTTGAAGGGATAATACGTGTTGAGTAAGGCGTGTGAATTTAATGCAAAATAATGTGATCATGTTTCAAGGTAATCATGACATTTTGATCCATTAATGAAGTGCAACATCATCAAGTAGAGATAGTTAGCATAAATTTTATTAGTTTCCATAAAATTTAATTGGAAGGGTGGTAACTAATGTTTCTAAATTTAGATTTAAATTTGGTGATTAAGTTGTCTATTGCTAAATTTTAATTTATGCATATTTTTTAACATATAGCAAGCTACAGTTAGCTAGGATTTGACATAAATTAGTGAAATTTAGCTAGAAACACACACCTTTCAGGAATCATTAAATAAGTTTTCTAGGAAGTAGTGAATTGATGAAGGGATTTACATTGAATGAAAAATCAAAAAGTAACCTTCACTACCATTGTAATTCCCAACCTAATAGTGGTGCTTCAATGCTTGTAAGTTGATAAAAAAGCTATTATTGCAATAACAAAAGTAAAAATGAGCTATCATTGCTATATCAAAAAAAAAAAAAATCAACTCATTAGGCTATCCAAAAAAGTCTATCGGGGCTATAGACGCTTGACCGACAATACAACTATGTTTAGGGGAATTACAGAGATAACCTTGTCAAGGCTATGGATGCTTGACTAGCAGCAAGGCTCTATCCCTGGTTGGATTTGGAGGATTTCTATATTATGTAGTTCAATGTTAATGAACCAATTCTTTTTACTAAATTCTTAAAACTAGAATTAATCAGAGCACACACAGATGTTTCTGGTGGAGTTTAATTTTTTATGTTAGAATCTAGGTAAAGGTAGAAAGTTATTGTTTTAAAATATGTATAAGTTTTAATTTACAACTAGTGAGTTAATTTCAAGTTTTCTTTAAATTTGGTTTTATTAGTTGCAAGTTGTTGTGTGGTCTCACAACACACCCCATGACTGAAAAGACTTGGGGACCCAAGTGAAAAATATAAGTCTTATGGCAGGAGCTAACAAATTGGAAGATCACCAAAAGTGAAGAAAGGAAGAGAAATATTTGATAATAAGAAAGTACTTTGTATTGTAATTGTTTTGTGCACCGGATACTGGTTATCAGAAACATAGAAAAGGTAAAAGGTAATGTGAAGTTTAAGTGAAAGACTCTGGTTTCGTATGAAGCAGTCCGATATGAAGCTTTTCGATAAGAGGGAGTCTGGTATAGTGGAGTTTTGGTATAACCAAGGTCCAGGAAAGTAAGTGGGTAAAACTGAATACTAGGTATCGGGTTGCAATGTGAAATGTAATGTTAAAACTTTAAATTTGACCAATGATCCTGGTGATCTAGTATATGTACAAGGATTTATGATATGCTTTTTGAAAGGCATGTTAATTATAAGATTTTTGTACTAACATTTGAATAATGGTTTTATTTACATGAGATGTTATAATGTTTTTTTTTAAATGGATTTAATATATGGAATTTGTGATTGTAATGCAAAGTTCAGGTATGGACTGTCAAGAAAACTTGAATCATGGAAGGAATAATTTCTAGTCCAATTCGATCACTCTTGGAGGTGATAATGCAGATGACTTTGAGTCCACCAGAATGCTGGGGATCTTGGTATTTCACATGTAGTGGGAACAAATTCCAATCTTCGGGAGAGCCCATTCCCAAGAGTGACAAAACTGGAGCCAAGAAATGTGTGGGGGCGAAAATTCTACCTTTTCATTCTAAATGTATGGGAACCCCCTACACATTATCATGATTCGAAGTATCATCCTGGTGAAGATTTAGGATCAATACTCAAAGAGCTTCAACAAGTAGTTGGAGTTCACTTCCATTGACTTCAATTGCAATTCTCCTATTGGTCACAATATTCCATGTGCCTTGATGAGATTGGTTCCTTAGATTTCCTCTCTTGTAGTTGTCTTATCCTATCTGAGCCTTGTGTTCTATAAAAGGCCAGAGGATGCTTCATTTTGATTTTAAGTTTGAAATTTGTGGACGTCAGAGGAGCATAAATGTTTTTAAAGTTTTGTTCATTTTTCCTATTTTCTAAACTATTCTAGTGTAAAAATTTATATGCACATAGACATTAATTGATATCAGAGCTTAATAGATAGCTACCTATCTCACTATCTTTTGTAGTTGGTTTTGTAAGTTCGGTCGAACAATACTATATGTTGTGCCATTTAAGGTTGCATATAGAACCTACTCGGTGTCCATAAATGAAACCCTCTCTTTAAAAGCTTGCATTGTTTTATACGTAGCTATGAAACAATATAGTGAAATATAAAGTGATTTTCTCTATTTTAATTAATTCTTTGGGGAATCCATGGAGAATAACTGGGAGAAACATTTATTTTTTCAGTATTTTTATATTTTGTTTTAGAATAGATGTTTAATATTTGAAAATGTTCCAAAAGAAAAAGTTAAATGAATGGACGAAATTTGGTTGGAAATATTTTATTTTTATAAAGTTGTTGAATGCTTAATACTAAATCTACTTAAGTGATAGCAAGGAATTTGTGATATTTCATGAAATATTATGGAAAATATTTTGGTTTCATGATGTTCGAGCTTATCATTTCAATTCAGAATGTTTCTAAAATGTTCAAAGACCAACCATAGTCCCTTTGAGATTAACAACAATATCACATCATTACCTAAGAGCGACCCTAGTGCAACCATGACCTAGTTATTAGATACTTGGGATTGAACGAAAGCTAATCTTTGTCCTGTGAATGCACAATTTCCCTTTTGTTTGTCTTTATTCCATATCTGTCAAGAAGGATAGTCTCTCACAGTCTTGTCTGTGGAGATTTTATTCAACCTATTTTCTACGAGTGAAATCATTGTCAACACTCATCAAACCAAGGAAGTTCCTCCTTTCTTTCAAATTATCTCAACTTTCTTCTGCCTTTTCTTGGCATCAACCAAGTTATCTTCTCAACCTACACAAACTCACAACTTCTCTCTACAACTTAGATGGATCAAGCATGTGCAACCAAACTCAACAACTTAACCAAATTATCAAAATCAACCAACTCTGATACCAATTGATCCAAGAGAATCTACTAAAAACACCAATCATCTAGGGTTCTTCAGACCCAAACTCAACTAAGAAAATCAATACAACAATTTAGTACTCATTTCAACAAAATTCATCAAATTCTCATGCCATTCATTAGGCTATCAAACACCAAAATCACCAAATCACCTTTCAAAGTTTGTATCAAACTTAAATACAACTTAACATTCATTAATTTTTCAAAATCAAATCAATAACCTTCATAGAAAACTCTAATCCAACCAAACTTTCAATATTTACCAATACACTTCCAAAGGAAAAGTGAAAACTAACCATAAATTCTTTCTCTGAACCTATCACTAGACCCCGAAAATCACTATAATCATCATCATTTTAATGGAAACAAACCTAGATCATATTCACATGTCACTATTCTTATTGATCCTTTACTTTTTGCAGTCAAAACACCATTTTGCTTACTCAAAACACCATGATTCCACATTATTCAAGACATCAAA